>WSXT02064356.1:0-12535 GCA_011762715.2 Neuroterus valhalla | reverse complement strand
GTGTTCGCCCGCATCCTGTTGCAACTCCTTCCAAATTAATTTTCGCGGTCATACTACGATTATAATATGAATTGAGGGAGAACTCTGTATGAACAAAAACTGAATTTTTCTATGAATTCGTGTTCGTAAATTTGAATTATTTTTTCATTAATAAAGAATTCGGTTGCCGCCTGGGGAGTTTTGATTAGGTCTTCTATTTCAGGGCTGAGAGGTGAATTGTATTTATTGAGTGTAGTCTGAGGTACTGCAGTAGGAATAGCGGTTTTTATACCACATGTGAGGTCAGTAATGGTTTCGTCTATGTCGGTAGCGTTTAGAAGTGTTAGTTCAAAATTTAATTGAGATTCCAAGGCGGTGGTGAAAGTCTGACAATTGGCCTTTGCAAAATTGCAGCGAGGTACTTCCGGAGATTTTCCACAATAAGTGTTAAGGCTTAGATGGATTGGTCGACGCACAGCGGTTCAAGATCCGAAAAACCTGGCCAAAACTTCAAAATTCAAAGTTACCGGATGAGGTCAATGTTCATTTATACTTGTGTAGGGGACATTGGAGCATTTTTTTGTAAAAGCACAAGTCACTATATTCAAAACTGTCCTTGTGGCGAACAGTTGAACTTAACTCTCCGCCGAATTCACGCGCTTCAGTGTTTTTCTCGAGTTTCGAGCGTTCAGCAAAAAACGTAGTTGTTCTGTGAGTTCGTGCCAGAAATGGACGAGGTGACATGGAGGATATTCCTGAGGGTACGTGTAATCGTTGCTCGATTCCGTATTTCCACTTCGAACAAGTAAATTTATGGTATTGAGAGTGAAATGTGCCCCTCTAAATTTTTTTGTTTTTTTTTTCATAAATTTCAGGAATATACTTAGTGAATTTTTTTGTTGGATGCGATTGCGCGCGCCGGTGTTTTCCGTTTTGATCGCAAAAATTAATCAACTTTTTGATTCCTTTGAAAAAAGTTGCCCCGGGGTACCTCCGTAGAACTAAATGCGTATTCCTCATAAAAAAAAAGTTTTTGTCAATTTTATTCAGAATTTTCAATGCTAGGTGAATCGAGTTCGAAATTCACCATTTCTCTTCACAGTTAGTCACCGGATGCGAATAAAATATTACTTTCCAGATTTCACCCCCATGAGTCTCTTATAGGGTCCTGAAAAACCCCCATAGGTGAAAAATTGGGTTTTTTTGAGTTTTCAACGCTAATTATGATTTTCCGCGGTGTTTTCAACGCAGATTGTTTCATATACATGAAATACTACTTTATACTGATAATTAGATGTTTAATAAAATTGTTTAAACAGTTTATTATCGTTTTCAGCAACTTTCTTTTAGAAAACTTATTTTCAGAGTTTCAGTTATAGCGAGGTAATTATCAAATCAAGTTCACAAAAATAATTGTTTGAACAAAATGTTAATAATTAAAACAATATTCTCTTAGAGTAATTCTACAAAGTTGCGGTTTTTTCTGAAATCTTCAACTTTCCGTTCTTTTGTCACTTGAAGTAAGTAACTATTTAACTGAATTGAGCAAAATAATTGTTTGAACAAATTATTTTCCTTTATAGCTATCTTCGTTTAGATTAATACTACATAGTTGCGGTTTTTTCCTGCAATTCTTAACTTTCAATCACTTTTCAATTAGAGTGGAGTGATAATTAATTCAAGTTAAAAAAATAAATGTTTAAACAATTTATCATCATTGCTTATAATATTCTCTTTGCTTGAAGATAAAAACTTGCGGTTTTTTCTGAAATTTTTAACTTTTTGCCCACTTTTCACTTGAAGTGAGTTGATATTCAATCTAATTCAACAAAAATAATCGTTTAAACAAATTCTTATTGTTAATGGCTATCTTATCTTAGATTAGTGCTAAAAGTTGCGGTTTTTCTGAACTCTAAAGCTTTTTGTCCACTTTTCACTTAGTAAGGTAATAATTAATGCACCTTAACAAACATGCTTATGTAAACAATTAATTATTGTTTATAAAGGTTTTCTCTTAGATAAGTGCTAGAAAGTTGTGGTTTTTTCTGAAATGTTTAACTTCACTTTACCTTTTAAGCTATGAAGAAGTAATAAATAAAGATCAGAGTGAATAATATTTTGAGCAATCTCTTTCTTTTTTGTGAATATATATTTCTGAATTAAAACAGAACTCATTTTCATGGAATGCAATAGGAAATTTTGGGAAAATGTCCGCTATTTTGGGTCCACCATTTCGAATTTTGAATTTTTAATATCATTTTTGAAATCCGCGACCGAAACACCCCTTTGTACTCGTTTCCGTGAAAAACAATAGGAAATTTTGGAAAAATGTTCACCATTTTGTATTCTGAATTTTTAGTATCATTTTTGAAATGAGCGACCCAAAAAACCCCTTTGTACTCATGTTCGTAGGAAACTATAGAAATTTTTGGGAAAATGTCCGCCATTTTGGGTTCGCCATTTTGAATTTTGAATTTTTAGTATCATTTTTGGAATCAGCGACCCATAAAACCTCTTTGTACTCATTTTCGTGGAAAACAATAGAAAATTTTGGAAAAATGTCCGCCATTTTGGATTCGCCGTTTCGAATTTTGGATTTTTGGTATCATTTTTGAAATCAGCGACCCAAAAAACCCGTTTGTACTCATTCTCGTGGAAAACTATAGAAAATTTTGGAAAAATGTCCGCCATTTTGTGTCCACTATTTTGTATTTTGAATTTTTAGTATCATTTTTGGAATCAGCGACCCGAAAAACGTGATATAGATATTCAAGAAGTCATAAATATTAATTATTTGAATTTTGGCCAGGAATTTCGGATCTTGGACCACTGTGCGACGGCATGAGTAAAGTTTGTTAATAGAAGAAGTATTGCGGTTGAAATAGCTATTTTTTTGGTATTGCAAAGTCAATAATGTCCGACTTGTGTTTAGTATTATAAAGAGAGACGTATGTGAATTTGTGGCAGAGACCGTTAGATACTTGTCTATTATAAACTCGAATAGCTGCTTCTCAAATTTGTTTGTCATTCTACTATTCCAAGCTGGATGTTTGGCGTTGAAGTCACTTTCAGCAATAAGCGAGGGTGCGAGCTTGTTAAGGTTGTACTGGAGCGAGAGCCAAGTGATCAGAATTCGATAAAAATTTATATACATAAAGTTTATGGTGCCTTACGCCACCTTGCCAAATTTAAAGAAAATCTTGTCGCTGGGTGTCGAGATATAAGCTTTCAGAGTTGAGTAGAAATACATGGGCTTTTATGGCAGCGCCTGGATTTTTCTCTTTTTTACTCTGAAAAAATTATTCGTAGTGATAGGATGGACGTGAAAATCAAGTATATTGTCATGGGTACCTCCAAAATGTAGTACGCGAAGTTTCAGAATGATTTTGTCGGTAGGAAAAAAGTTTTTCAGGATTCAATTTGCAAATTCACGAAATTCGACACTTGTACCCGAGAACGATGGCAACCTCTTTCCATCGACATATAAACTGGACCGCTCATGTCCACTGCGCATCCATTTTGGTGTAGAAAAGAAGGGACATAGGATCCATCCGCGGTTGTCTCCGTCTTGCTTTTTCTGATTGGCTCTTGGTTTTGGCTCAGGCCTGTATGAGTAGTTAGCGGGACCCTCAATGGGGACTTAGCCTCGGTTTTGACGGCCCAAGCTCCTTTGAAGTTTTCAATATAAATAATCCGCATAACGGAAAAAATGGTTTTATGTGCTTTGTTTGTCGTACGCAAAGCGACGTGAGCGACGGGCGTTCATTTCATAGGTAATTATATTACTATATTTTTGACTTGACGTAATAACCTAGAAAAACATTAATTTACAGCATCGACAAATTATATTTATATGTCGATGATTAATTTTGAAATCATATTATGTGCTACGTTAAATATAATAAATAATATTCGTTTCAAAATAAAACAACGAAATAAAGAACTTGGATAAAATTGAGGTCATAAATATTAAAGTTTACATTGATGAATTTATTGAATGCATTAAATTCAGCTTGTCTTATTTATTTTGCATGAAAATCTATGCTATGCCTATATACAGTGGTAATTTCACTTTGAAAATTAATGATTAACATTAAAAATCAACCAAAAAATTGTATGAATTATTCGTAAGCATGCATCAAATATTTGACAATTAGATGAAATTTGCCAGTTTTATTAAAAATTTTGATCCATATAAAACTAGAAACTTTAATTTTTAAAATTTCATGAAATGTTTCGTAATTCCGAGCATTGTAAATATAAAAATGGAATATGAACGAACAGGATGATAATAATTATCCTACATAAAAAGACACGTTCAAGCATACACGTGCATTTCCATACAACGCTAAATATATTTTTTTGAAAAAATAATTTCTTAAATTTACATGGGAAAGTTTCGGGAATCATTTGCTAGAAAAATAGATTTTGGGAAGTGTGAATAATGAAACGGGGCCCACGAACAGCTAGCGCCGTCACTACGTGCAAAGGATGGAGCACTATCTCCTTTTCTTTCCACTACGTTCGAGTTCGCGCATCCAGATGAGCGGTCCAGTTTATATGTCGATGCCTCTTTCACGTCGCTCGCTTGTTGCGTTCACTTTTGACCACGTGATGTTGGCGGTGAATTTGAAATGCAATGCTAAATAATAGGGCATAGATATACCACAATGAAAACACTAAACCTCGCTCCGGTACAACCTTAATTTATTTGTAAATTTTTCAAAAAGTCACGGGAGAGAGCCTAGTAAAGAGACACGAATGAATATGGATTCCCGTGTATTTTTTTTTCATAGCAAAGGCTTCAAGAGAGTAAAGTTTAGGAATCATAATTAATTCATGGTGTTTCATATTTTATTGAATGGAAATAGTTGTTCCCTCATAAGTGTTGTTTCGATATATTTTTTAACCGCGTAGTTTAACTTTTAGCGATTCACAGAGTAGAGTTTCTCTGAGCAGATAAATTTTGATGTTATCTTTATAGAGGTAGATGGCTGATTCGTAAATCTGTATAGAAATTCATATAGACCCCTACATTAAATCTTATATCATTTCCTATGTGCGGAATATTATCTGTTTTTAAACGATCATCTTCATATTAGGTAATTTTGGAGGGCCAGTAAAACTGCTGCGCAGTTGAAAGGTTTCTATCCCATTTTGGAGCTCATTTTGTGCATGCGATATTTTGTGGGAATTGATGTGTATTCTATACAGGTTGTCAGGAACTTACCTTCTAACTGCAGGTACCCTCAATAGAGACTACTCACCTTTTATGTGAGTTCTGATGACCTCAGAAGGTATCACTTCGTTCACCCTAGCCTGGCTAGGTTGGCTGCTGGATGGCATAGTGATTAAGACTCACTTTGCTTTGCAAAGAAGTCCACGTCCTTTACTATACCACGTAGTAAGCCTAGAACTTGCAGGGTGTATTCTCGAATTGTCGGAAACAAAGATATTACCGGGATCTAAAACACAGTGAAAGTGTCCATATTCGGGGTACTGCCCTGAGAATGAACACGGGTGTGAGACATTGGGCTTTCCAGCCTGAGCGCCAGTAGCTCTCTTACCATCCGCCCTCTTCAGTAATAAATTTGTCATTATTTTTAATACTGAATTACTGAGTGACATATTTTTAATTCTCCCGTCAAACTATCTGACATAATTTTCATATTCTTTCTATAATGTTCAAGAATGTTCCGGCGTCCCTTTGTCGAACTGCAGTCGTTGTTCAGAGATTAGGAACATTTTGAACTGTTATTCGGTATTACAAAAATTAGGTCAAGAGTAGCACTGAGGCTAGAATTACGGAATTGCCCGTTCTTATAAAAGATTCCATAACAGTAGAAAGTTCATAAAAATTATGTCAAATTATAATGCAGTCAAATAAAGATGATGTCAAATGGTAATTTGGAAATCTAGAAAAACATGACAAATTATTTTTTGGAAAAATAAAAATAAAAGATTTGTAAATAAGGATCAATGAAAATTATGTAAAATTGCTATTCGGTAAAATAATTTAAGATGTCCAAATTAAACAATTTTTATTTCTAACCACTCAAAATAGTTGATATTAAACATTTTTATCTACAGGTTACGAACAAAATAGTTTATTAGGCACTGCTGAACAAAGGATAAAATGCGATTATGGCATGCCTCCACCACCGGGGAAGGTTTGTAACGTAGACGTCAAACAATGGAATCATTGTACGAAAGCCAATAGTTACAGTTATCACAAGTCTTCGCCATGCATCTTTCTGAAGTTGAATAAGGTTTGTTCAAGCCCTATAGTCACTTATTTCCTAGAAAATCATTTTGAACTCAAATATAGAAAATATAGTCCCGTTGAATCAATAAAATATTATTATATCAAGTGAACTTCATTCAATAGAATCTAAATTGCCTTTGTCGAATAACACCGTGATAGACATTGTACTCAGTTTGGTAATTGTCAGTAAGTAGAGGTTTTATTATTCTCGAATGCACTATTACATATTTCTTCAAAGTAACAGATTTTATCCATTTCAATAAATATTTTTATCATTCGAAATTTTCATTGCAACAAAACGATGAAGTTAGTTCACACTATAAGTTTTTGGATTGTATCCAACCTGGACATAAACATGACCAACATGTTTTACTAATCTTTCTGCATGTGATCCTATTCCGGCATGCCTACGGTCTTTTCTTTTTAAACACATTTCATTCAAAAAGATAGACATATTCAAATATCTGGAGAAGAGTTTCGAACAAAAATCTGTTTGAAAAAAAATTATACTTAGAGGGAAAATGTCCACAGATGTTATGTGCGCACAGAGAATCTAAATATCTCACACATTTTTTAATAAAATATGTCATGATGACCAGATGTCAATAAATTCAATTTTGATGACGTCTTTTATATTCACGATGACGAAGAATAAAGTTTCGGTTTGAATTGTGCTTGCTGTGAAATAGGCAATTTTTACAGTTTCAGAGACAGTATTAACCATTGAACTGGAAGTATACTGGTTGAAATATCTCTTGTAACATTGCATAAGGCAGATACCCTGGGTTCCATGTGTAGTTCAGCGTGAGGCTCGTTGTCCATTCCCCCTTGGACTATAAGCAGTCGTACGCCAACGTGAACAGTCAGGGACATACAATCCATTTTTATTTGTTGTTCATCCGTATTCGAAAATACCTCCTTTCACTTTTTTCACGATTTAGATATGATCATTCTTCGAACGCCAAACGCTGTCTCTTTCCCTTTATCATTTCTGATAAGAATAAGCAAAACACACGTAAAACGCACTGCGACAAACTCAACCGACAAGCTACTGCGCATTTTCTTGGATCGGCACAGCTCAGGCCGACTGAACTCGCAGCTCTCCCGAGTTGTCCCCTTGAACCTCCTCACCAATGACCGACATTCTCGGAAGGGTTTCAACAAGTCGGGCTACATTTCATGGATGGAAAATATCGATGAAAAAACGTATCGATACATATCGATATTTCTGGAGAAAGTATCAATAATATCGATATTTATCGATAACTTCCTCCTCCCCTCGCTATCATCACCTGACCTAATTTCAAAGTTTCGCAGTTAAAAATAATTCAAAATCAATGTGACTTTTTTTGACGCATTAATCAATTATGCTTTCTCCTTGGATTTTTCGTTTCCGGATTGTTTGCGGTTTTTTAGGCTGAGGTGTAGAAGGAGTAGAAGGGTCATCAAGCACAATTTCAGAATTATCTTCTAAACATTGTAAGTTTACTCAAAATTTATTGACATTTTTTGACTATTTTCTTCTCACAAAAAGTACTTGCCATCGTTTTTTTTTTCGTTATTTTTACCCTTTTGACAATTTTGAGAACAATGGAACATCAAAAAGCATAGGCTGATACACACACTCGTGATATTAACCCTCAATAGTCACACCTTCGCTGTGCGACTTAGTAGTCACGCTGGGTGAATTTCACCCAGTCGACCTTTGCTGCTAAATATCTTGAATTATAATTAGTCAATCTTCAAAGAATTTTTTTTAACATATGAAGAAATTTATCCATTATATAATGGTATGAGTTTTAGAGCGGTAACTCAAATGTAAACTACTTTAATTTGATAATTATTCATGACTGTTTTTTGAACAATCACTTCTTTTTCAAGACGCGCTGGGTGTAGTTCACCCAGTGTGACTATTGAGGGTTAACTTCCGATTGAAGGTGGTGTACCATGGCAATGCAATATGTAACGCATAAAACGGAAAGCCAATTATAGAATATCTTTGAGAAGTCAGATTTCTATAAATGACCTATGCTGACTCGCATTCTATGACCTTTTCAGTCTGTCTACATCGCTCGTTGGGCCGCAGCTTGTCAGAGAGAGACAACGATGCCAACATTTCGAGAGCGACAATTCGGAGAAAATATCGATATTTATCGTTAAGAGAAAACTGTATCGATTCTTTCCGATACGAGGGAATATCGATATGTATCGATATCTATCGATACTTTTCCCATCCCTACTACATTTAGAATCCCAGTGTATTGTGGTTGGACATTGAAGCGGTGCACTCGAGTTGGTCCCCGGTTCGACCCGAACCTCTTCTGTCCCTTTTTTCTTCTTCTGCCCCAACCATACTAAGCTAGACACACGAGTTGGTCCCGGCGCGGCGCTTACTCAAGAACCCTCTACCCTCAATTGATCTTCAACAACAAATACAAGATATGAACAGTTTTAGGCAGAAACGAACCACATTTGGTCCCGATGTTCGTTTCTGCCTAAAACTGTCTATATCATACAGTTATTTATAATAATTGTTAATAAATTTAACAAATTGTATCGAACGACAAAAATACATCAAAAAAGATCACAGGAAATAAGCTTCGTTTCTGCCTAAAACTGTTCAAATCATGCATTTATTTATAATAATTGTTAATGAATTTAACAAATCGTATCGGATGACAATAATATATCAATGTGTATCATAGGCAACGAGATTCGAAGACAATCAAATCATGCATTTATTTATAATAATTGTTAATAAATTCATCAAATTGTATCGGATGACAATAATATATCAATGTTTATCACAGGCAATGAGATTTGAAGACAATCGGAAGAAAATATAGTTCGTTTCTGCCTAAAACTGTTTTTATCATGCATTTATTTATAATAATTGTTATTAAATTTAACAAATTGTATCAAACGACAAAAATACATCAAAGAAGACGACAGGAAATGAAGTTCGTCTCGGCCTAAAACTGTTCAAATCATGCAATTGTTCATAAAAATTGTTGATGTCATCAACCATTGAAGTTAATTGCTAATAGAGCTGTTTGACATTCAGAATCAGAATAATTTTGGAAAAAAAGGTTTCATTTAACCAAAAATTACCCAACTTCAAGAAAATATTCCAATTTTAGAACTAGGAAGATGTATTTATAATGAATCAGAATAATTTTCTGCCGAAAAAAATGAATTTCGGGAAATGCATAAATTTTCAGACGATGAATTTCAAAACAGAAGTGGATTAGTTGAATTGTGAATCAAACAAATTGATTTAAGGAAAAAAAGAATTCTCAACTGTAATCTTGTGTTATCTTGTGTTCTATTGCAAGTTGATTTTTCAGCAAAAGATATGAATTTTCAACTAAAACGATGAATCATCAACCAAAGAAAGGGATTTTCTAATAAAGTTTCCATTAATTTTTCCTCCACACTTTTTCCAGGCTTAGGACTGGCAGCCTAAAGCGTCGACACTCTGTTCTAAACTGGCATTTTTAAAAAATGTGGGAAATAGGTGTTGTCAAATAATAACACTAAAAAATTAATACCGTCTAATAATAAATGACTAAACATTTCGCTGAAACAGTTACTGTCGAAAACTAAATCCTTATAAGTAAGCGAGCTATTTCCCAGGCCCTAAAACACATGCAAATTATAGTGATACCTACCAAGACTCAGGGAAGTAGAGGGAATAGGAATCAGACTAGGACCCCCTGCCGGAGCTCATTAAGAGACTAGGAGACCCGGGGACCAACTCGAGTGTGTTTTTGACCGCGGGGACCAACTCGAGTGCAGCCTTTTGAAGAGTGGAAAAGCATTAGTTGCTGAAGTTCAAATTACTGCTTCACATTGTAAGGGTTCACTCATGGGCTGGCATACATAACGTTGTGTTGTCCCACTTTGAAGTAAAAGTTGGGACTTACACAGCTTACAACTTGTGATGCATTCCCTCTCACGCTGCAATGAGTGGAGAAATATATAAGATTTTCGGGAAAGAGGCGAAAGGCTTAGAATGAGAGGAAAAAAGCTAGCGAAGTAAGAATAGGGAGAGACAGGACATGGGTAAACGGAGAGGTCTGGCTGTGGGGTGACGACGAAGAAGAATTGAGAAAGGGTAACGAACAAGTTTCAAATGAAAAAGAAAAAAAGGAGGGTGAAAAGAATACAGGTACCCAGCTTGGGTTTACAAACGACAAGAAGATACGAAAACAAGCAACGAAGGGAAAAATAAAGACATAAGAATAGCGTTTTGAAATCTGTCAGGGTTCAAGGGGGAAATAGGTTAGGGAGGGAGTTTTTGTAATGATGTTCATGATTTTTGTGACGATGATGGAATCAATGTAATTTATTTACACTTTGTGAACATTTTGTACATATATTTGAGAGGAAATTATGAAATTTACATTTTTTTTTATTGAAAAACATGGAAGATGTCGAAGGTTTAAAATTTAACTTCGGCAAATGTATAGTTTCTAATTAAACCTCATTAGAAAAAAAATCCAAATTCCATTTTTTATGGGTGTGGAAACAGGAGACATTGATTTTTTGTCGTTTTTTCATAACTTTTCTTGCGTTCAAGAAATACTTAAAACAATAAGAGAACTACGGAATCAGGTTCAAATAGAGAGTAATGATATAAAGAACGTATCCGCTAAGTAGGAGAATGATTGATCGAAAACTTTTTCAGCTAGAGTGTACACAAATCTCAGAAAAGTCGTTGCGAGAAAAACACGTTCGAAAAAAATTGTCGAAAACAAAGAAGTCGAGACGATAAAAATATTATTTTATTATTTATCGGATAATCAGCGATTCCAGCACCATATAGTTATCCTCCTTTTTGTTCAAAAATTTCATTTTCAGCTTGAATTTCATGACCGTCCGACTTTACGAACCGCGTGGTCCGACACCCACGGGAAGACATCTACAAAAAAGACGATCAAAATATCGGAATGAATTCAAATTTTTCATTGAAACTTTGGGAAAATATTCTCCAATAGTTTTATTAACATTTGATGAAATTAGAAAAAATTCGATTTTTTTTATCTCGAATGTCAAGCATGAACGGGCGCGGTTGGTGCTCGGGTGGGTGACTGTGCGGGATTCTCGCTTAGTCGTGTTTTCGCTACGTTTAACTACTGTCGAGCGGAAGGTTTGACGCCGAGGATTGGTGTGGGCATTCGATGCTATCAAATATCTACATATCTAAACTCGCTCGTCGATAATCGACTGCGCTCATAAGTTTTGGTTTTCTGCAGTTTTCCTCTCCTCTGATCGGATGTTCAGGTGAATGCGAGCGTTTTAAATTGAAAATCCGTCTGCAGACGGTAGGGAGTTCAGAGATTAAAAATCCCACAGTATTGAGTACGTCAGGCATTGCTTGGAGGCTTATTATGAGAGTTGGGGTTATTGGGGATTTCGGAAAGGGATCTGAGTTGAAGGGGTAAATGTCTGACGATCTCCTGCGGGAGGGGGGAATATAGATATGTGAAAACCCGAAAAGGGTGTACATGGAGTGATAAATCTAATCTAATCTACTAAAGGAGATGGTGAAGGGGAGATAACGTTCACAGGTAGAGGGGATTTCCTAATAGATTAGATACTGGCAGAAGAAGGAATAAGGAATATGATGGTAATAATGGAAGAAGGCAACTAGATAGGTTCCCAGCACTTCCCGGTGATAGCAACTTTGAGGTACAGAGGACCTAGGCTTGGCAGAGGGAAGAAAAAATTAGGAAGACAAAAAGCTTAAACATGGGCAGTTAGGGGCAGTTAGGGGAAGTTATGAACAGGAAAAGAGGGGGAAGGAAGGGTTATAAATGAGGAAATCTGAATGATCGAATGGACGGAATCTTTTAGGTCCTTGCTAGGGGGCGTGGAAAATAGGATGAAGGGCGAAGGACAAAAGGCGGTTGCGGGAGATAAGGACAGGGGGAATGAGATTAGTCGGGAAGAGGTAAACGACGCAATCATAAAACTGGGAAGAAACAAAGCAACAGGAGAAGATGGCTTGGAGAATGAAGCACTGAAACATGGTGGGAAAGTGGTGAAAAAAGAGACGTGAATATTGGCAATAAGGTCTGGAGAGGCGAAGGGTGGCCAGAAGAATGGAAGGCAGGACTGGTGATACCGTTGATCAAGAGAGGAGAGGAAACTAAGGTGGAACAGTATAAAGGTGTCACGCTTATGGCAGTAGGTTATAGAATTTATGCGAAAGTACTTAGGAAGAGACTAGAAAGCCAAGTGGAAGAAAAGGGAAGTATACCACATAACCAAACGGGCTTCAGAAAA
>WSXT02064345.1:0-10000 GCA_011762715.2 Neuroterus valhalla | reverse complement strand
GATAGGAATTATTTGCATTTTTTTTAGCAATACAGAGTTTCAGTGATGTATTTGCTATCTTTCACTTACTGCCCTCCCTAATAGATTTAAAACCTGGCGACCGTGACAGGACGGGAGTGAGAAATCATTTTCGACCACGCGCTTCAGACCTAACCTCAAAATGGAAAACGCCAAAAAATCGAAGAGAATCCAGCGCACTTTATTCACGAAGTGCCTCCAGACATTCTTCGCGAAGTGCAGCAGTGCCACGGCTACAGCGGCAGAAAGGCATGTCGCTTTAGAACTATTAGAAGCAAGGATGCAGGAGTTGGAGCTGGCCAACACGAGGTATGTCGATTTGTTGTCGGCGACATCAACGGAGGACGAGGTCATAGTTGCGGAAATCGAATCTCACGATGAATACAAGATGAAGTTTTTGGAAGCAAGAGTGAAATTCCTAGGTTAACCTGGTATGAACTGTGCTGCAAATCTTGAAGTGAATGCGCGTCAAACCCGCCACGTGTTGAAAAACCATACAAACGACCGACGCTCGATATACCGAAATACCCGGGCGGTGTTGACAAATGGCTGCAGTTTTGGTCGCATTTTCGAAAATACCACGAAGATGCCAATCTTTCGAAGGAAGACAATGCAACAGCCGGCGACTCTCCGGCGTCAGATAGGCTGACAAGACTCCTAGAATTCCTGAAGGGGGAGGTTAAGAATGAAGAGCGGATCAACATGGCTATCAACCATTTCACCGTACCAGCCGTTGCGGCGAAGAAAGAAAAGCCGAGGGACAGCAGATCGAAGGAGCCTTCAGCGACGGCGAGCGCGCTGTTTTCAGGGGAACAGAAAGGTATGAAGTGTATATTTCGCGGCGAAAGTCACATCAATTAAAGTTGCGAAGAAGTGAAAAACTGTCCGTACGAAGAGCGCAAAAAACTGGCGAAAGATAATAATTGTTGTTTGAAATGTTTAGTGACAAATCATCGCGCGCGAAATTGTAGAGTAAAAATAACATGCGCGTGGTGCGGCGGAAGCCATTCGATTCTCGTTTGCGGGGAGTTAAACAAGGGTACGAATTGCACAGCACCTTCGAAAGTAAACACACCAGAGATAAAAGAAGTGCCGGAAAAAAATCTCGAGAATTTTCGCAGTTCACCTAATATTTATTTACAAACACTGCGGGTCACATTGTATTCTGAAACGAAAGTAAAAGTTGCACGTGTAGTCATTGATTAAGGTTCGCAGAGATCATATATTCGAACAGACGTTGCAAAATTTTTAGGGTACAAAGCTATTGTTAAACGTGAAGTCACCCACGCTCTTTTCGGAGGTGCAAGTTCTGAGGCTTCTGTACACAATATTTATTCGGTGCGCATGAGAAGCTTGGACGGTGATTACGCGTGCAACTTTCAGGTTATGAATCAAAATATTATTTGCTCTGATATGCCTCGTATTCGCCGAGCCGAATGGCTCGATGAATTGAAGAGAAACAATATTTTTCTCTCGGATCTGGAAACTAATGATACCTACAGGGACGATTCGATCGATGTCGCCGGTAAACTTTTTACTGGGCGCAAATATGATTTGCACAATGGTATTGATGCATTTGAGTCGAGCTTAGGCTGAGTCATAATAGGTAAAGTTCCCGGAAGCGAGAGGAAAGACTGTGTTCTGAATGTTTTATCGATGTTTGCAAACGAGGCAAAAGTATCTGATTTATAGAGTTTGGATGTTTTGGGAATCAAAGAGCCGATTGAAAAAAGCGAAGAAAATTTGAGAGAAAAAAGAATCAAAGAAAATTTTGTCAAAACTATCTCTTATAATAACGAGAGCTACAGTGTCGATTTGCCTTGGATCGAGGATCACGCTCCAGTTTCAAACAATTTAGAGCTTTGCAAGAGTAGGTTAAATAGCACTGTTAAAAAACTTGAAAAAAAATGGTTTATATAAGAAATATGATCAAGTTTCTGAGGAGTGGCTCGAGCAAGGCATTATCGAAATTGTACCAGAAATCGAGCTTGCTGATTTCTCTTATTGTTTACCTCACCGCCCAGTTATCACAACAAACAGCACCACTCCCGTCCACCCCGTTTTCGACGCGTCAGCTAGTGAAGAGGGACGTCCTACTTTGAATCAATGTTTAGAAAAAGGGCCCAATTTGATTGAATTAATTCCGGATTCATTATTGAGATTTCGTGAAGATGAAATAGGTGTGATCGCAGATATTCGCAAGGCTTTTTTGCAAATCGAAATCAATCCGAAAGATCGAAATGATTCACTTTTTTTGCGGTTTTTAATGGCAAACTCACAGTTTTTCGACACAAGCGCGTAGTTTTCGGTCTCACGTGCAGTCCTTTTTTGTTGGTAGCGGTCCTAGAATTTCATTTTTTGCACACAGTAAAGGAAGTTTTTCGAGATTTGTGGTCTGAAGAAAACATTACTAAATTTAAAAAACCATTTTACGTCGACAATTGCGTTACTAGTGCTCGCAGTTCAGAAGAATCAAATTTTTTTATTACAGAAGCTAGAGAAACGATGGCAAAAGGTGGATTTGAGTTACGAGGGTGGGAGTTCACGCACGACGGTGCTGAAAAAGAGATCACTCAAGTACTTGATATTTTATTGAATAAAGCTAAAGATACTTTGACGATTAACCCGGCATTGATAGAAGAATGCGTCGGCGAGGTAACAAAACGTAGAATTCTTTCAGCAACGCATAAAATTTTCGATCCAATCGGTTTCACGGCTCCGGTGACATTAACACCGAAATTAATATTGAGGAAATTATATGAACTAAATATTGATTGGGATATACCCGTGGACGATGACACGAAAGAAGAATTTTTGCTATGGCATAAACAGTTAAAGTATCTGAGTGAAATAGAAATTACAAGGAAACTCGGTCACGGCTCGTTATCATTGCACACATTTTCGGACGCGAGTTGGACAGCATACGCAGCAGTTACATTTCTGCGCGTAGACGACGAAGTTCAAGTTGTGCTCCGGTTACTCGCCGCGAAGCGCGAGTCGCGCCAAAAAAAGCGACGATACCTCGACTTGAACTTTTAGCCTCGTCAATCGCAAGCCGGCAAACTGACGAAATTGTAAACACCCTGAATTACACGAATGTCCCCGTCTACTGCTGGTCAGACTCGACAACGGTCTTAGCGTGGTTAAATCGCGACAATCAATGGGTCACATTTGTGTGGAACCGCGTACGCGAGACACGACATTTGTCAACTTTCTGGACCTGTCAATACGTACCGGTTCCAGAGAATCCAGGTGATCTACCATCGCGCGGGTGCCAAGCTAAGCAGTTGTTGGAATCGCGTTGTTGAGAGGGGCCGGAGTGGTTACGCGATATTCCGCAGAGTTGGCCCAACACGATAGGCAACGTTGATGAGAACGAGATAAACAAGGAGATAAAAAGGTCAGCTCAAATCACATTGTTAGCAGGTGAAATTGATTTTGGAATTATAAACAAATTCTCCTCTTATCAAAAGCTTATAAGATTCTATACTATTATGCTTAGATTCAAGAATTCTATGACAAACAAGGAATGTGTGAAGAGTAAATATATTTCGTATAGAGAAATGTCCAGCGTAGAACAAAAGTTCTTAAGATGTTTGCAAAAAATAATGTTTGTACCAAAAAATGATCCAAAATTTAAAAAATTGCAGATTCTTGTACACATTGCCGGTTTATTAAGACTAAAAACTAAAATAAGTGAACGTAATGATAGATTCCCATTCTTGTATCCCATATTGTGCTACCTTCGAAGCAGGGTTGCTGCGAATGCGAAAATTTCGACATCCGCGGATGCGGATGCGAATGCGGATTTGTGGAGTTTGACATCCGCGGATGCGGATGCGATGCAGATGTCCGAATTCATGCGGAACATCCGCAATTGCGGATGCGGATGCGAATTTTCGCAACACTCCTGGTAAACATGGGTCCTTCAGACGTGGCCTTAGAACTGATAGCACCATAATTTTCATCCCTTCTCCAGATCAAAAAGCAGAATTACAGATATACTTGTTGGCCACTTCCGGGTAGTAGGTCGACATCCGCATCCGCGAAAACTCCGCATCGATTGATGCGGATGCAGATGCAGATGTCTGAATTCATGCGGAACATCCGCAATTGCGGATGCGGATGCGAATATTCGCAACACCCCTGCTTCGAAGTAGTAGGAGTTGATTTGTCTGGACCGCTTATTTTGCGTGATGAACCAAAGGGCTGGATCTGTCTGTTTACATGTGCAGTGTACCGAGCAGTACACTGTCCGTCTGATATTTATAGTGACAATGGGACTAATTTTGTAGGAGCAGAAAATGCGTTGAAAAAGGTTAACTGGAATGCAATTTCAAAATATAGTGCAGCACGGAGAGTTACATGGCATTTCAATCCTCCTTCGGCACCATGGTGGGGAGGTTGGTGGGAGAGATTAGTCGGTCTAGTCAAGAGAATTTCGCGCAAAGTATTAGGAAAAAGTTACATCACTTACGAAGAGATGTATACAGTTCTCTGCGACTGCGAGAGTACCATAAACTCACGCCCATTAACTTATGTATCCGACGCGGCGGACGATCTAATACCATTGACACCTATGATGTTTTTGCATGAAAATAAAGGATTCGAAAATCCTGATATGGATTTAGTCAATAAAATTGATTTAAACTCTAGTTACAAACGTAAACAGGAAATAATGGATCACTTGAGACAACGGTTTCGCAAAGAGTATTTAGGTCAGTTAATCTTGAAGAGTAATGCGAATTAGAATCGCCAAATTCAGATCGGTGACATTGTTTTGATTGGGAACGATAATAAAAAGCGCATTGATTGGCCTGTAGCAAAAATTGAAAATTGGTTTCAGGGGCGCGACGGCGTAGCTCGTGTTGCATTATTGAAAACTAAAGATGGTTTGCTAAAGCGTCCTTTACAGCGCATTTATCCTATGAAAATCAACTACGATGATGTAGAAGAAGCAAATTTTGTACGTGATAAAGCGAAAAAATTGTCTCTTGACAAGAATGGCTCGGTAGAGTATAATCAGCCAAAGAAAGAAGAAAACGTTGTCACAACCCGGAGCGGACGTATTGTTAAGGAGGTTAACTATAATTAGATAGTTTTTACCCTGAGGGTATACCTAAAAGATTAAAATCCAGCGATTAGTATAAGAATAATATTTTGTGAGCAATAGTCATTTAAGTTATATTATTATTGAGCCGAAGCCTCAAGGTGGGAGGATGTGGAAAACACGAAAACACTTTAATCGTTTTTTTCCGAATTTGAGGCAAGTCTCGAATAAGAGAGGGCAAGAACGTGCGCAGAGGGAACGGGTGAGGAGAAAGACGCTGGCCGCAAGACACGGATTCAAGCCTAGCGTACTCATGTATTCGGTTGATAGGAATTATTTGCCTTTTTTTTAGGAATACAGAGTTTCAGTGATGTATTTGCCTTTTTTTTAGCAATACAGAGTTTCAGTGATGTATTTTCTATCTTTTACTTACTGCCCTTCCTAATAGATTAAAAACTGTTTGTCTTTCTGTCTGTAGTGTGTAGTCTGCAGTCTGTAGTCTGTAATCGGTATACTCGATAAGCTCAATAATAAGAGACAAGAAGAAATATCGTATAGAGAAATTGTTCATCTTGAAGAGGTCTTCAAGTTTTATTTGAACTATTTCACAACAAGACATATATTTTCTGTTCTCTACGTGACAACGCTTTTCAAACAATGAAAAATTCAATTTTCTAGCCAAACTATGAGAGATGTAAATATCGGTGGCGAGTATTGTTATTTGAATGTATGAGACTGAGGCTTTTATAATCTGGACCTACATTGGCCGCGTATGCTAATGAATGAATTATGCATGTTCATTACATTATTCTCTCTTTTCCCTTGTTTTCTATCATCTACCCCAGGCCTTATAAGAGGGTACTAAACAGGAGAAGGCATAAATGGCACCTTTGACTATATTCCCTCCATGTTCAAAATTCCTCTCCTTCCCTTCCTCATATCTTTGTCCTTATCTACCCCTCTCCACAAAAAACTCCTCTATCCTCTCCATCAATTCTCCACTGAATCCTCTTCCGTTTATGTACTTCTTTAATACCCTCCTGATCACGGAGTCAATTGCTGCTTCAAAATCAGCGAACAGTCAACTAGTGTTCCTTTCTCATGACCTAAGTTCCTACTTCCCATCCTACCACTTATCTGATGTTGTAATGAAATTGTCTGGTTTCTTCTTATACTCTCTAACCACTATTAGAGTTCACTAACCTGATTTTCTAAATCCAAGCAATCTAGCGCGGTTCGTGAATGGGCTGTAAATGGCTCGGTCTAAGAGTTTGGAGGCGAGACGACTTCGCTGGAAAATCTGAGCCCAATCCTTTTTTTCTGTAGAAGACGAAACAGCACAAGTGTGTACTATAAAAGCAAAATTATGTTTTCATGACTTCAACAATGAATCTTTTTGCCCGTCTGACTCAGTATATGTTTCAGAAGATATGATTTTCTGCAACTATAGCAAAAAATATTTTCGTAATTTTTCTCAGACTTACGTTTGCAGCACGCTCCCTTTGCTACTGTTTCTATGGAAAAGGGCTCTTTGTAAGGCACACGCAAGTTACAAAGGGAACAGCATGTTTATATGATTATAGTTCAAATAAATATTTTCATCGTCGTTAAACAGGAACTAGCTCATGATTGTGGAAACAGCCCAGAGAAATCTCAAATGCTCATATGTTGAGTATAAAATGCCCTCAGTTTCGATTCGATTCCACGGCATCTTTTTTCTCCTTTGTTTATGGAGCAAAGGTTTGATTCTGGACTTAGTTCTTCAAAACTGCTTCTTATTATTTTTATATTCTTCTAAACTGATTCAAACCATTCAATATGTATGGAATCACGATTATATGATTAAAATATGAAAAATGATCAAATTGATACTTACTTATTGTACAATACAATGTCTGGCAGCCAAATATTTTCCGAAGGAACATAAAGCATATCAACTCCACCATATTCTGAGGGCTCCCATCTCAATTTATAATCAAACCATTTCTGCAGAGAAACATAAAAATTTGCAGTGATATGAAAAATTAACCAATGAAAATTAAATTGTCGTCTATGATTTCATTAAAATTCCATCTATTCCTGAAGAGGGCTGGGTTGCACCCAAGGCAACTCTGAGCTGAGTGTGCGGGAGGGACAGACATATGATTGGCAGGCCCGGAAAAGTGGAGTTTGTCAGCGGTGCATGGGAAAAAACGGTGAAAAAGGTTTCCTGCAATAACACCAGAAGTACGAGACAGTCGGCCTGGGCCAGGCAGTAACGGGTAGCCTAAGCCAGCTTGAGCCTACGCGGCGAGGGGCAGCATAATGCAGGATTACTAATAGTCCGGGAAATACATAGCATCAGTGGTATGACCTGATAGGTACCCAGAATTTTTGGAATAAATATTGTGCAGTATGATCTCCCGAATCCGACGGTATACGGTATGCTTGCCTGAATTTACAGACATTCTCTAGATATCGTTATCAAGACGATTATTATCCAGCTGAAATCATTTCGCATCAAACTGTCACGTTCGACTTTTTAATGGTGCCAGAAATAGAACTCAAGCGTTCAAATTGAAAAATAATGCAATATCTTAGCAACGAATGGACATAACGATATGTTTTTTTTTTTCATTTGGGCAACGTTTGAGCGCTGTTTGCAACTCTGTTGTTGACATCTTCAAAAAATTATATATAATGGCTGAAACTTACAACTACTTTATTGATAATTTCTTACTTTTGCGAATAATCTATTGCTTATTGTAAAAAATGGAAGAAGTAAATCGGCTGTTTCCGCACCAATGTACAATTTTCTATATTCTGAAGCCTCAGATTAAAAATGGCGACCAGGAAGGCACATTTTTCAGTCAATATGACGAACAATGGAATAAATGCAAGATGAGAAAATATAAATAAAGTATTTGTGATATAATTTTTTGGAGACATCATCAGCAAATTTTGATGTTTTGTTTCAAATTTTTTCTGTCGTCGAATTACTGCTCAAAATATTTGTCGCAAAATTTCGGTAATGAATCCGCAATCTGAAAACAATATGATTCAGAATTCCAGTAAGGAATGTTCAACTTAGATTTTTTTTTCATTTATTATATAAATTTTCATGATGAAAGTGGTTCCTAAAAGTATAGTTCATTTAAAGAGATGAGAGAAAGAGCCTAAAACTCGTTTCATGAAGGTTTTATTTACAAGTGGTAGCAGATGTTATTGACAGCTGCAATCCCTTGGCCTCGGCCCGTGGGTCATTCCAGGACTCAGGGTCGGCGGACCAAATTTTTTTGATGTGTGGCACTCAACGACTGTGGAAGGGGAAAGGGGACTATATGTCCACATATAGCGAATCCCATGTGCGGATTGCTCCACACGATCCACACGGTTCGCGCTAGCCATGCTAGGAGTAAGTAGAAGCCAGCTTTAGATTCTGACCCACTAACTTTCCGGTGTGAGGTAAAGGATATGCAATGCTGTGACTAGCACAGCGTTGGCGTGCCATAACGGGCCCTGCGGATTGTCTGATTCTTCGACTAATGCAACCGTTGTGCTGAGTGCCTATCAAAATCTTGAACGGAGCTAACTTTAGTTTACGGTGGATTTTGAACAAAAATAAATAATGAAAAAAATCTCTCCTCAGATTCATCAGTTTTCTCAGTCAGCTGAGGAAGGACTCGTTAAATGATTAGGTGTAGTTCCCTGCAGTTAGTGACTGCTGTTTTGGGGAATATTATATAAACTAGAGTTTGTAATCAAATGTTTAGTGCGATGGTAGCTGGGCTTAAAAAAGAGATGGGAAAATTCAAAAAGAAGAGAAGTGTAGGAAAAGAAAGGGTTGGAGGAGAAAAAATGGCCTTAGTGGAACTCAAGAAATGAAAACATAAGATGGAAGTAATGACAAAGAGAAGGGAATTATACGGAAAGAAGGAGAGAATACAGGATGATTGTACATAGTAACAAATGAATATGCAGTATAAGTTGAGGAGAATAGCGGACGAGGAGAAAAGGAAAGGAAACGTGGGTTAAGTATGGGAAAATGGAGATTCAAGACATATGGTGGTATTGGATTGTGTCGTGGGTCTGTAGGACAAAGTGAGGGAACAAGTGGCAACTAGAAATTGTAGAGAACAAAAAGGAAGGGGAAGAAAGAAGGTTGTGAATGGAGAATATGCTACTGGAAAGTAGCGAGATTGGAGAGAACACAGAGAATTTATAAGGAATTTAGAGTAGCGAGAGGTGGTAGTGATAATCGAAACGTGGCCAGATAAAAAGGGATGGGAAAGAGTAAGGGGAAGGTTACCAAGAGTTTACAGTTGGCAGGTTCAAAATGCAAAGAAGAGGACGAGGAAAGGCAGAGCAATAGGAGGGATAGTAAAGGAGAGATAATGAGAAAGATAAGTATGAGAGAAGAGAGATTAAATAATATTGGGAGCATATGTAGACGTTGATATGCAGGAAAAATGCAAGGAAATAAAAAAGAATTGATGGAAGAAAATGCAGGGGGGATTAACCTTTAATGAAAGGAGTTTTTGATGTGAGGGTAGGAGATAGAGGAGAAAGAGAATAGGAAGGGAAGATAAGGTGAAAATCCAAAGGCAAGGGAAGGGAGGAAATTGTTAAAGAACTCAGAGAAGATGAGTTTGTTCATCTTAAACAGAAATATACCAGTCAAAAATTGACAGTTAGCCCAACGTCGGTACACATTTGACCAACGCTTGGTAAACAACGTTGGCTCAAAGTTGCAATGATAACAATAATTTACTTCAGCCCAACGTTGCTTACCAGCATAAGAACAATATCGTTTCCCAGTGTCAGGATATCACTGTATACCAGAGTCGAGCCTACGCAGGCAACCGACTTAGATACTGTATTATACGTGAGTATACGATCAATGCTGGCAACTGATGTTGGTTTGACGTCCAAATGATAACAATGATTTACGTC
>WSXT02064323.1:0-12536 GCA_011762715.2 Neuroterus valhalla | reverse complement strand
TAATTCCTATGCGATCTTTTAGCATTACTTGAACAATGTCCGTGTACGTTTACTGATCTGTATTATACACTAGATAGAAAATAACCATGTATTTAGAGGTTAAAACGCGCTGCATAAATGCTTATAACAATACATAAAAAACAATAAATCCCTTATAAACAATGATTCTAAATTGATTTTTCAACAAATTTCTTCTGAAATACAGGGGTGCCAAGAAGATATCCGGGCCCAGGGGTAACCATGCACGGCCCCCTTCACTGGGCCCCCCCAACAATTATAAAATTGAAATTTTGTGGAGAATTAAGACTGCGGGCCCGGGGAGAATCCCTCCATTCCCCCCTCCCTCTCTACGGCCCTGCTGAAATAAAATGTTACCTGAAATGCAAGTTATTCTTTGGAAGTCAGTAAAAATAATCTGCTATTCAAAGAATATGTGTAAAAAATTTCGTTCGTGACGTCATCCACTATCCAGCGTATAAGATAGATCAGTTTCTACGATGGAGTCTCTCTTACTTTCTTTCATTTGATTGGCCTGAGGAAGAGAAAATATTTTAGGGGGAATTTGTCAGTATAAGGGCAAATCTAGGGGAAAACGGACCATGCTTTAGGGGAACTTTGCTCCATCCATCTGGCAATACTGTCAATCTCATTCCACCTGAACTCGCACCTTCCTCGAAATGCGCTAGTGAACGAGACGATGCGGGGGGTTTGGAGATGGACGCTCTCCTCTCTCCATTCTCCGCCAGTTCCGTGCATTGAAAGTTGGCAGTAGTATTCTAGCATAGATTTCCGCAACTGCGCTTCAGTTGGCATCAGTTATTCGCGTGTATTCGGCCCTGACTGTTTATGTTTCAGTTTACTCGATCTTGTTCCAAGGCCGTCGATACCTTAGCACGAAACCGGAATGAGATTGAGTTTGCAGTGTAATTCTGTTGCAAGGCCAAACGAAACGATTTTATGAGACTTTTATTTCAAAGTATGTTTTACTTCTTATGGAAAAATGTTCTACACTTTCAATAAAACAAGATTCACGAAGATACAGTAATTTACCTGATTTTTCATTATGGAAATATCAATCAGGCATTGCAAAGCTAGAAAATTAACAGAAAGAAATTTGCAATAAAAAAGTGAATTATATAAAAAATAATGTGATAAATATTTATGAAAAGATGGTTAATATTGAACATGATGACCCGACAGTTTAATTATATTTAAAAAATTAATTCCATTTATCGAAAATACAAATTCGACAAAAAATGATTAAAATCCAATTATGGATGTTTTTGCTATATATTTTTGACGGACAAATTTAATGTAAAAAAATGAAGTCAGCAAAGTCAGTTAAGAGTGATTCTATATTATATTTAATGTTAGAATGGATTTCTGGATGTAATAAATTTTTTCTTATGTAAACTGCAGTCGCTGTTCGGAGATACCTTCAAAGATCATAATATATGTGTAAATATTTCGAAATAAATTAATATTGATTAAAATAATATACGTTGGATTGAAACGATGATATAAAGAAGTTAAGAATAAAAGAACAGAGACGCGCGCCTTGGCACGCGTTACGCTTCTAGTGTGACTCAACAAGAAATCTGTGATTTTTCCTTGAAACTATTATTACACACTCATCATATCTAATTAGAAATTTTTCTTCTTTTCTATTAGGCTTTTTCGTCCTAATCCCAACATTGAATTAAAGAAGAAAACATTCTATTTAGAAATATATTGCTATCTTCATTATTTTATCTATCATTTCTATTTAAATATATTTCATACCAATTCTCGATATAAAATTGTTTACAGGAATAACTATATTTGTTCAAAGAGAACCTTTTGTGACAATCAATTACTTCACAGATGGAGAAAAAAGATTTCGCATTTAGGAAACTTTTTTTTAAATATCTGTGGAGGAACTAGTTCCACGAAATCCGAATACCAAACATTGGAAGTTTGTACGCCGACATCCAATTTCCTAAATTGAAATTGTTTCATTGGATGGTTTGGAAAATAGTTCTAATTTTAAAGGTTTTCTGAGCAAAGTCATCAATTCTAAATCTCAAGTTTCTAAAATTGGTTCGATTACAGCACCAAAGCACATTATACTTCTCATATCTGAATCGAGGACACAAACAAACATTACTTTATTGTTGAGTGATAATAAAAAATTTTAGCGCGTGGAATGGAAATTTCCTTGGAACATATAATAAGAAACTTTTCTTTTAAATATGGTTCACATGGTCCAAAAGAGAAAGATTACAATGTTGAGCTGTAAAAATTTCCTGTGTAGCCGTTTTAACAGATACCTTACCGAACAAATACCTTACAGAACAAATACCTTACCTATTTTGGTTATCAGTTAGTAGATAAAAAACTGTTCTTCCATTGACAAGAGACCATCCTACTTCTTTGGTCGACAAAATAACTCAAAAACTCTGGAATCATAAACAGATTCATAAAAAATTGTTATGTAAAAAATCTATTCTATCATAAACAGAAAAAAAGATTTCTATATTCCTCAAGATTCAAACTAGGAAAGTTTTCTAAAAGTAGAGCTCTAAAGGATTAGGAATGAGGTGAAATAAAAGCGCTGCAATTGGGGATCAGGGAAACAATTTATCCACTTATTAACACCGTGACAAAGATAATTTAATTACTGCAGATTGCATAAAATCCCTTCCTTTCGGGACTCCACAAATCAAAAAAAAAGAAAAAAAAATGCTTTACGACGGTATCTGTCAATCGTTGTCGTTGTCTTTCTTGTCCTTGTAATTGTCGCCTGTATACCAGGTAACTTCTGGAAGGATCATTTGCTTAAATTACTTCTTGGAACAAAGTTTCAAAGCCTCGAAAAACAAAGGTAAAGGTTTATCTATCTAGAATGCTTTCTCTGAGGAAATATATTTGTTCTGGAAATAATTCAGACAATATTCCTGTAGTAACTGCTTATGATAAATTCTTTGAGTCCTAATACACTTTTTTTCAGAAAGTATTGTCTCTGTTCACGTCGGAACTCAACTGCCTTTTCCCTCAGTCAAAGTTTCTTTGGACAAACCTTCACGTTTTTTGAATCAATTTTACGATTCTAGAAGCGAGAAGATTAATCCTAATTTCCTGCATGAAAGAGAAATTGTCGAACGTCAAAGGTTCCCTCGAAGGGCTATACGCCAGATTCCTTAACCGTCCTGAAAACCTAGAATATGAAGCCGCATGCAATAAAATTCAAATTGACTCTGATTCAAATTTAAAATGAACAGAACAAAATATTATAATTCAGTATGAAAAAGTAGAAGATAAGAGAAAAATGTTCAAGTCCGAAAATGTTTATTTCAGCTTTATTTACAAATTTTTCCTCAACTATTTCATTGTTAAATGCATAGTTCCGGTTCTAATCGTCGAAAATATTAATCAAATTAAAAGAATTAAATTTTCCAAGGAACCTTTACAAGATACAAAGAAAATTAACAGAGCGAAATGATCTATCCTCCATACATCTACAAATCCACCTTGTACTCTTTTTGGTGTTAAGCATATTTTATTTATTCAATCGTGCGAATGTTAAATAAGATAAAAGAATTTCATCCCACGGAAAAACTGTTCAAGTCACAAAGAAACTGCTGCTCTATATTTGAAAAATGTATGAATTTGCTGCGCACCATTTTTGAGCGAGATGCATAGGGTGAAATCCCGAATATAGTCAAGCTTCAAGCTTGGCAATCAACGGCCTTGGAACATCATTGCAGGTCCTGTACCTTTCTCCAAACCTGTTGGATCATCTCCACCAAGAGTTTTAGAAATTTAGCGCCTACATATTTGTAGCGCCTATCGTGAATACGCTGATAAGTGTCGATCATGATTCACCGTAGTTTGCTATCTCACAAGGGCATACTTAGGAGAAGAACACCACCCTGATAAAAGTCTTGAGAAAATCTTATGAAACAGAGTTCGTTAAAAGTTTGGAATTAACAAACTTCTTTTTTCCGAGTTCCTCTTCCATAACATACGAGTAGGCTACGAGTAGGCTTTTTATCCTATTTTCCAAGACCAGCAGCCTCTCCCATTACTTCTTGTTCCCTTTCCTCCTTTCCTGCTTGCATTAACAATTTAACATTCTTAAGATTTTTTCGTGATCTATATCCTTCTTTTCTGTTCCCCTTCCTCTATTTCCCCTGGTCTCGACTTTTTAATACTCTCCATCATCCTGTCTCTCCTTTTCCTGCACTCATCATCTTACCAATATCTTCTGCTCCTCTTTCTATCCTCTTTTGCTATCAGTACTCTCTCTACCTCATCAATCATTCTTTCTGTTTTTCCAGTAGCACGTATACTCTTACCTCCTATTAACCCTTAGTCCTCTTTTTTCTCATTTCCCTGAATCCGCCTGGATTTTTCCTCCTTAGGCGCTCTCTCTTCCTTGACTCCCCTCCTTTATTCGTATCTCCTCCTACTGCGTTTTGAGCATTTAGCTATCAAACCCGCTATCACTGCAAAGTGCATCGCTGATCGCCTCCCGAAGTTGCGGATAGGGAAATGCCTCCCAGAAACGGGTTCCCCAAAGGGAGTTCAAATCTCTCCACTTGTTCCGGCCGGGTGCAAGCCCCGTCGGCCGGTGCTGGCCCCGTGGATTTTGAGGGCGGCCAAAGAAACGTTCAGGATTCCGAAGAACTGGAAAGGAGCCTCAGTGAGAAATGTTTGGTGGTGAATTGGAAGTCGGGGAGACTAATGCCGAATGATGGGATAGGTTTTATTCAGGAAAATCTCAAACCAGGACACTCACAGATGCGGTGAAGGAATTCCGAGATCTAGATCTGGAAAACCTAAATACCTCAGCTATCTGAGCAGGGGATCAGACGGACGAAGATGCCAGAAAAACTCTCGCCTCAACCCAAGGGAACAGGCAGAGAGAACCCACCGTGAGTCCCCCAGACTCGAGCGTGAAGAGGCCGGAGCTGAAGAAGACGAACACTCAGGGGCAGGTACCTGTCCCTGTGGCCTCGAGCTCCATGGTGGAGAAATCGCCAGTGGTAGCTAAGGAGGAGACGAAGGAAAAGGGGGAGGACAAGAGGCGGGCTCGACCGGAGGCGGTTCTTATCAAACCGTCCAAGGGTTCGAGCTACCCTCAGGTCCTACGAAACATCAACAGGATGGTGTAACCGGACACACTTGGTGTCAAAATCAGGGGTGTTCGGAAAACCCGGGATGGCGACATCATCATAGAAGTCGGCAAGGAGGCAGATGGAAGAGCGAAACTTTCTTCTGCCATCAACGAGGCTGTTGGTAAAGGGGGTAAAATTCGCTAGCTCGTCCCTCGTGTCGAGGTCGAAGTGTTTGACCTTGACACGCTTACAGAAAATCGCGACATCACGGGAGCGCTCGAAAAGTACTTCTGTGCTTAAATAAGAGGTGAAGAGGTAAAGGTCAGTTTTACGAAAAAGGCCTTTAGGTGTAACCGAAAGGCCTACGTTAAGTTGAACGAAGACTTGGCCATAAAACTAACAAGCACAGAGCACCTCAAAGTTGGGTGGGTTTTCTGTCGTGTAAGAATGAAGGTAGAGGTAAAACGGTGCTACCACTGTCACGGCTACGGCCATATGGTAGCGTGATGCACCGGACTCGACAGGAAGGTGAATTTTTGGAGATGCGGCAAAGGGGGACACAGGTCCGTGAAGTGCGAAAGTTTTCTGGACTGTTACCACTGAGCCGGAAAAGGCGAAGGTTCCTGGACCGACCATCTCCCGGGAACCACAAGGTGCATGGTGTACCAAGAGGCGGCTCCGGGAGTAAAGCCTCGAGGTACTACAATGTAGGCCCCTACCCTGATGTCGAAGGCCTACGAGCCCGTTGCGCAACACTGTCGCGCTACTGAGGACGATGCTAACATCTTGTTAGGGTCAAAAACAGGAGAGGAAATAAGTCCATGTTGGCATACTAGCGGGACACCGAGGCGCGGCGTAGTAGCCTTATTCCGATTTCCCTAAAGTAATGCGAAAGCGCTTCCGGGGAAATGGATTGGCAGGAGAGGCGGAGTTTTAGTCAGTGGGAATCTGACACTACCCACCCTAAGAATCGCTCACTTATTGTAAACGATTGCTAGGTTGGGTGTCTTATGCAAGATTTCCCCCCTACATAAAAAAAGAACGAAAACCAAGCTACTACCACTACCGCCATATTTGCTGTTCCTTAGTCTGCCGTTGTCCTCGACGGGCGATCATCTTTTACTTCGTAGATACCTGGTGTCTCTTCCCCTTCCAGTGGACGCAATCCCCCAAGCTGCCTCGAGAATGCTCTCCGTGCGGCTCCTCCTACGATTTTCGGTCCCTACCGATACAATGCACCCCACAAATATTTCTGATGATGGCCTAATCCAAAAATGACTCTCACTTTTGAAATTGAAGATTGATTTCGATTGATCAGTGTTTGCATTGTTGTATTTAAAAAGCAGAATGTTCCATTGTTTCACAGATTTATTTGGGAATGGTCTGCGAAAAAGGGCAAGCTACTCAAAACAATCAAGGAAATATCTTCGTGAACCTTCATGAATTTGAATTTGGAAGTCTCCCATTTTTGACGTTCAAATTAAATGTATTCGACTTTTTATTTACAATTAGTCACCTTATTTGGATTATTTTATTGAATTTAATATTCAATTCTTAAGCGTTCGTTAGGAGAAGAAGAATTGATGATTTTCAAACATTGAACATGAAATTGAAGAATTCCAACTTTCAATTTCAAGGATATCAGGGTCAGAAATTTGGAATTGTAAAACGTCCAAATAAAACAGCTTGGGATGCTTAAAGTTTGCAACGTTGAGATTTGAATAGTTTCAGATTATATATTCAAAAATTCCAAGTTGCAACTACTCTCAGTTAAATGATTTCAAATCGAGAGAGTTAGAAATTGAATTATTTCGAAGTATATCTATGATCCCTCAATTTGAAGAGTCTGAAATTAAACATTTTTGAAGAGAGTATATAATTTCAAAATGATAGGAATCAAAATTATGTATACACTATTTCTGATTCGGAGCATTAAAAATCGAATAACTTCATAATATAATTCTGAGGATAAGACTTCCCTACATGAAGTTGAAAATTACAAAAATTTTATTCGTAGGAATGGTACTAAAATGGGTCAAAATCTAAAAATTTTGAATGAACCATGGAGTTGCGAAGTTTTTGATTATTTCAAATTAGGAACTGCTGGTATCCCATCATTTGATGTCAAAAAGTTTTTTAAATAAAGAAAATTTTACATTAGAAGACAATTAATTAGAATAATTCACATGGAAAACGTTCAGAATTGAATAATTTTAAAATGCAGAAGAGATAATAGGACAAATGGAATAATACGATTTCGGAAAAAAAAGTATTTTTGTTGCAATATTTTCAAATAAAAACGTTTAAAATTGAACTCTTCCGAATGAGAAGCTTCGAAGATCAGAATGATCAAAAATTGATGGAACATTTGAAATCAAACAATTTCCCAGTCCAACTTTCAAAAAGGACAATTCCATATTGGAACTAATAGAATTTTAATCATTTTCAGATAAGTATTCAAATTCTCTAGATTTGGATTTGAACTAGTTTGAAATGAAAAATTTTCCAATCACAAAGTTTCTCTGTGTATCCACGTAAGTTCCCCATGTATCAGAAAGTGTCTCTTCTTGCGATTTTTCTTTCTCGAGTTATTTTCTATAATTGAAAATTGTCTTACACGATCCCTCGTAAAGTGGATTCTAGCTCGTAGGGAATTCATGCAGGACGATATTTAAAATTCCAACAAAAAACCAAAAATGCACCTGCTAGCCCCTTTTCTTTTTGAATTGTTCAGTGACGTTGAGTCTCCTTCTTCTATGTACATTCTATAAGAGTCAGTCTTATTTATTCCCATAAAGAAAAGAGGTCTTTTTGATAAAATAGTTTTTTTTTGAAGGTTGAATTGTCTTTGGGATAGGGAATAAAATGCTTGGTTCTCATAAGTTCAAAAGAGGTTTTGTTCTAGATAGGGGTGCAGAGTTTTATTTCTATGAAAGATTCTGAATTACATATTATTGTTTGTCTTTTCCCTACAACTTACTATTAGTTCCATAACAATTGAAGGTTACAAATTACTCTGATGTGAAAGTTATTGTACTGTAAAAGATGGAATAATCCAAACTGATGACAATAGGAATTCAGAACTTAGCAATTCTTGGTCTTGGTATGAAGACGCCTCCGACGACATCCAAATATTTTGAAGGAAAATTTTGAGGATTCATATTATCGGTGTTTGTATATATTCTTACTTTCTTGTTGTACGTCAAGTTTTTTGTCGATCCTTATCATTTTCACCTGGTGGAAAGAGTAGACCAGCATTATTGTTTTTATTTATTTCACGTCTTTCCGCATTCTTCCTGCTTGATTCTGCAAAGAGAAATGTATGAAGAAGAATAATTTGAAGCTACTGAGAGAATCAATTGTTTATTATTATCTGTGCACCCACAATTCTATATTGATTTGAAAAAATATATTTTATAATTATATCTTATAAAGTCTCGTAACGGCGTGTCTAAAAAATTTCGTGATCATTTGATTTATATACCTGAATGGTTTTACATTGCTGAAAGTTGTTCGATGCTTTCGAATTCTAATGTGTTTTCTTTGAACTGATCGTGGAAGTTTAAGGTTCAACCTAACCTTTCTTAATCTCCAATGGTTAACAGTTTGCTTCCAGAGATTGGGATAGCTACCGTCAAAATGGAGGCAGGTCGGCAGCGTCCTAATAATGAAATCCCTAAAGAAGATGTGGATCATGGAGGGGATATCGAAGCTGAGGGCATAAGTGCTTGGGATAATGAAGAACAAGGACAAAGTCCACTAGAACTACATCCGAACATCAACGTTAACGTTGATTTAAAGAGCAAAATTCCTGAAAAACTGCAGCACCTTGAAAGGAATTTCGTTCAAGCTTCACTGAACTTCTGGAATGTAGAACCAACGAGAAGGTATTCTTTGTCGAAAATTTTCATCACAAATGATCTGCGTGCACTGATAGGACACCTCAACAACAAGGTTTTGCCTTCGCACTTGGATGCAGAATTATCAATGTAACAGGTGCACACTCGTGTATATAGTGCACCTGCGACAGTCCTCAGAACGTTAGGTCGTAGAGTAGGCCTACCGATGCAGTCTCTGCTTCAAGGCGGAAACAAGATCCCCCATAGAAAATCAGCTTGAATATGGATGTCAGCATAGTAAGGAGCAAATTGGGTCAAATGAGCCAAGAAAGGAAATAGAACCACAAAAGCTAATAAATAATCCATGTTATAAATATCATCTAGCTTTGGAACGTCAACAAATTGTCACTAGCCATATTAAATAAGGTAATAGATCTTTATAGGCAGAGACTTGGTGATCTTACTGCCAGACTGCATCGATACAACAACAGTAGTGAAAGAAGGCAGTCAAATCGAACCTTACAGGAAGATGGAAGTACGCTGTATCATGAACTGGACAATGAGCAGAACATGCAGATGAATACCAAAGTTCCTCACTTGGGAGACGTGACCAACTACTGGTCAGGTGTTTGAGGAAAAAATGAGATAAGCAATCTAGACGCTGCGGGTACCTAGTAGAGGAGGAAAAGGCAGGCGAGGACCCTGTAAATGAAGCCTACTTTTATCATAGACTCAGACGTTTTAGTGGTTTTTTAAAGATCCAGTAATTGGGAAGCTCCAGATCCGGATATGGTGCATTACTTTGATACAAGTACCTTACAAGTGTACACACTGCATTGGCGGAAGATTTTCAGAAGATCATCGAACATCCTGATCTGATGTCGAGCTTTATGCTCAAAGGAACGATGCATATGTTGCCTAAAAAACCAGACGTTCGCAATCCATATGAATTTCGACTGATCACTTGTCCCCTAACGATTCATGAGTGCCTTACAAGGGTCATCGCAGATAAGGTTTGCCATCATTGCGATGAGAATAACATCCTAATCGAAGAACAAAAAGCATGTTGCGAGAACTCGCGAGGCTGTCAAGATCTAGTCACCATTGACGCTGTCTTCATGACCGAAGCTAGACAAGATCAAAGAAACTTGCAAATGGCTTTCATTGACTACAAGAAATCGTCTTCTTTGGTACCATTGACTACTTGGTTCAAGTTTTGAAAATTCAGAAAATTTGCCCACGCATTATTGACCTCCTAGGTCGAGCGTTAGTGCTTTGGGGAACGAAAATCAAGTACTTGGTTCATGGACAACCAAGGACAACTAGACCAATTCGCATTACGACAGGCTTCTTTCGAAGGGATCCTCCAGCGCATTATGGTACTGTTTAGCAATGAATCCATTGAGGGAAACACAAGATAGCATGTCTGATGGATTCATAACACGTGATGATTAGGATGGTCATAAACTGACCAGTCTCCTGTACATGGTTGACCTGAAGTTGTATGCTAGTTCAAACCAAAAACTGCAGCAAGTGAATATTGACACTAGACAGGTTTCAAATGACATCCACATGCAGCTTTTTGTATTGCAGGTCACATAGTTGCGAGAATATTTTATCAGCAAACGAAGTGTTGCGCTCTACAATACCATCCATGAAGCAGATCTCGATTACACGCCCTTGAATTTGTTTTCAGCCTTGATCATCAAGAAAGAAACAAGAGAGGAATTGGAAATGCAATTTAGGCAAAAGGCTCTCCACGACGAGCACTGCTAAACCTCATATTAATATGAAAAGGGTGAAGAGACGCCAGGATTCGTTATATCGATCCAGGACAGGGTTGTCGATTGTGTGGTGATACGAACGAATCCATCAAGCACATTATTGATGGCTGTCGCGTAATAGCTCAGAGAGCGCACAATTAGACATAAAGATGTAGCGGGCATCATACATCAGAAGCTTGCCCTAAACCTAGGTCTCTCAACAGGATGAATCCCTTTCTACAGATACATTACAGTTCGTACTTTAGAGAATGAAGATTACATCTTATACTGCTTATGCTGCTGTGTTATGATAACATCATCACAAGGCGAACTTTAGATCAGACCAATAACTAAATTTTGTATCTGCTAAATTATCTGCGCGACGAATTTCGAACTTCTATTTTGAAATTTTGACTTAGTCCGTAGCTGGTAATGAAATGCCCGGTGCAATAACCCGAAATAAATTTCTGACAAGAAAATAATAATATATTTACCTCAAATTCTCCTTTAGTTTTCAAATTACACACTGGGCAAGAAACTGCATCTTATCGCGAAGGAAAAATCCACCGGCGAAATCTATTGTTCTCAAATATTGCATAAGGGTATCCACCGAGTGTCACCATATCACCATTTGCAGGGAAGACTTCTGGTGGTTGAGCTGGTTAATGAAAAAAAAACATAAATTAATAGAAAGTTCGGATTGACGATAGGCTTGGATATTACATTCCTTTATACTTTTTTTTGATCACGAAGAAATTACATATTCTGCATATAGAAAAACTCATTGTTATAAAAAAACAAGAAGTTACAAACGAAATTCCGTAATATTTCTTATCAAATGTATTCTTGTTTCTCAATCACCCTCTTCAGATGGATACTGATGAAACGCCGAAGTCCTTGTTCGGAAAATTCTAATAGAGCTCGTTGACAAGTGATGCTAGAAATAATTCTCCTCGAAAGCGACTTCCTCAAACAGTTGTCTACCTGATTGTCCTAAGAGAAATAATAATGAAGCGACATTTGAATAATGAAATATATATTCGATTCAGGAGAACCAAAATTTCATTATTGCTGAAGCGACCCAGCATTAAAAATCAAATATTTTGATAGGACTCAAATTCTAAGAAAGTGCAGTCCTACCTTGCGACAATCTATACGGTTCTGAATGTAATAATAAGAAAATCCCTTCTACTTAGGCTTCTTGAGAAACTTGACCTGAGATATTTTATACAGGACTGTCTTAGTCTCATTACCAGTTAAAGATGCCTTTTTGTAATGCAATCGAGTGAATTGCTGGGAGAAGTATGGGCTCATCTGTAATATCAGGGAGCTGTGATTTTTACCCCACCATTCACAGAATAAGTTTCAGCTTAGTAAATGATGAAGAAATCTAAATTCGAGGGTGAAATTATTACCACCAAAATGCAAGTAGAAGTACATGAAAGAGTATCAAGGTTTGCTTCTACAAGAAACCAGATAAGGTTAGATCTTGGAAGGTATAATGCTAAATTCTTCAATGATTTCTCCATTTAATAAAGTTCGTTGCAACTTGATCCAGAATATGAATGGCAAATTCATCGTCAAAATTCTATTGCGTCGTTCCTTGAATTTAGAAAGGAGGTTAGAAAGAAAAGCCTGAACTCAGAAGAGAGAATACTTCCTTTATGATTGACTACAAAAAAACTAGGTCACATGTCGAAAGAACTGAGGGATTTAAATTTTCCTGTATCTTATTACGTGCCTTATCATTGTGTAGTTATATATGAGCGGCTGAAAGAAAAATCCGTAAGGATCGAGTTGCGCTCAGAAAAGCCGTGTAATTTTTGTTGACTGCA
>WSXT02064312.1:0-12537 GCA_011762715.2 Neuroterus valhalla | reverse complement strand
TTCAGCTCACTCGAACTCCTTCCAAGGCCGTCGATACCCAAGCCCGAAGCTGGATTAAGTTTGAGGTTCCAGTGTATTCCTTACATCTCATCCTTACAAAAAAAAATCTATATTTTCATTTATTTCAAGTATTTAATTGAATATATCAATGTTGAATGTTATCAACTGAATGTAAACTGTATAACTCACTTAAGTTGCATAAATCATAGTCTGTTTAGGACTGACTCAGTTCTGTATTTGAAAATATGTATGTGCAGTGCAGGCCAAAAGTTTGAATACACCTCAGGAAAAAATGTTTTTCCGCAATACCATCTGACACTCGATTTATCAGACCTCTTTTCAATTTCCAATAAGGCAACGATCCAAAACAGACTCCTTGTTAATGTAGTGCTTATTTAGAGCGTTAACAACGTGGTGTGCTCAAAATATTAAAGTAGCTGTATCAGTCTCCAGTCTTGAACCCTATCTAGCTACTGTGGGATAAACTTGACCGAAGAATGCAAGATCTGAAACAAAGAAGCTTTTTTCTAATGTTTGTCAATCTATATTGTACCAAGCGATTGGGTTCAATACTGGAGACGGAGGTAGCTACTCTAATACTTTGAGCACATCGCCACTTTGTTTTGGTTGTAAATAATCAGTACAATAAGGAAAAGAATTTTTTGGGCGTTGCCTTGTAGAAGCATAAAATTAGATCCGATGAATCGAGTGCCAGAAGGTATCGCAGGAAAATTGTATTTCTTTGAGGTTTATTCAAACTTTTGGCCTGTGTTGTATACAAACGCATATTAATGTAAATGAACATATACTGTATAATTAACTGTTTGGTTTTGTTCTGATTGGGTGTTTCTTTGGGGGTTTCCCTAATTTATTGCAACAGAATATTGGCTGAGCATAAAAAGTAGTAACTGTATTCCAGATGGGTCCTCTGTCACCCTTATCTGAAATTTCTGAACATTACTATTCACAATTTATATCTTACAGTCCCTTGCCATATTATGAGACTCATGCTGAAAAACGAAGATTTCACTGCTACTTCCAACGATAGAAAAATGGTTCAAAAAACGCGAGAAGCCTATTTTTATGCACGGTGGTGTTCTTAACGTATATCAACGTACTTAGATAAGGAAAAAGTCACCGTTCTTGACTGTGCTGGAAATTCTCCAGACATGAATCTTATAGAGAATGTTTAGGGCTTTATGAAACTTAAAGTTTCTTAGCATGCTCCTACAACCAAGCAGGACCTGATTTGGGTTCTCAATGACACCTGGAAAAATAACGTAGAGATCATAAAATATATTAGGAATTGCATTGACAGCATGTCTCGTCGTATAGCAGCCGTGTTAGCTGCTGAAGGTGGCCATACAAAAAACTTATTTAGGCAAAAAATCGTGTTTCATCAGCATCCATGCTCTAATCTAATGTAAATCACTACTTTTTGAATAGAACTCATCGTATATTATACTTTTTCTCATACTTTAACTAGAACTGTCCAATAATGAACGTGATGTGTAGTCGAAATGGCACTCAGGTGATTTTTCATCACGGGTCTGATAATATGGCCAGGGACACGATTTTCCGCCAAAATCATAATTTCGTATGGCCACCTTTAGCAGACAACACGGCTGCTATACGATGAGACATGCTGTCAATGCAATTCTCAAAATTTTTTATGATCTCTACGTTATTTTTCCAGGTGTCATTGAGTACACGAATCAGATCCTGCTTGTTTGTAGAAGCATGCTTAGAAACTGCATGTTTCATAAAGTCTCAAACATTCTCTAAAGGATTCATGTCTGAAGAATTCCCAGCACATTCACGTAAACTAAGAGTTATAATATAGTGCATAGCGAGAGTCGAGAGGCAAAGATTTCAGGAGTTTGAAGTTTCCTGCACGAGCGGAGCAAGGGCTGATATCACACGAGTGAGATCGTTACGTCGACCCGCGTCATGCATTTGTATATTGCACAATGAGTTGGGAAACAGGAGGTTTACCAGGAGCGTGAAGTTGGCTGTTCAAAGCCGTATGAATCGGCCTTGAGGATATGCATGCGCCGCGAAGCAGCGCGCGTGATTTTGAAAGGGCGATGCATGAGGCTTTGAACAGCCAACTTGACTTTTCTGGTAAAGCCGTCAGTTGCCAATGAGTTGTGCATACTATTTTTCACAACGAGTGTACGAGAAATTCGATTTTCGACGTCTGCAGAGTATGAGCGAGATAAAAACCTGTTCCATCAATCATGCTATTTTTTATCAAGTAAGAAATGGGGAGTGACCAAAAAACAATAAAATGATACCGTCGCCATGTTGAATACTAATGTGAACGTCACTGTGCTCGCGTGCGAAAGAGATCATGTATCGATCGTATTGATATTGATCGATACAACTAGAACAGCTGTAGATATGATGATTATTTACTTTCCTCCCTCATTTGAGTGAGGAAAATGGCACCTCCCGCCCGGGAGAGGAAAACAGAACAACGTGAAATTGCCCATTTTCGCCATGTTCAGCAGACGTCGAAAATCGATTTTTCCATACTTGAGTTGTGAAAAAATTTTTTTATCATACTGTTGTTCGGAAATTTGACTTTTGTTGTCTGCGGAGCGGGAGGAGAATCGAGTATTCTACCAGAGGAAAGAAAGTGACCGATCAATGCAGATAGAACGTTAATTTAATTGATCTGTCACTCTCTCCCCAATGGTAGAAAACTCAATTTTCGACTTCTTACTCTACAGGCATCGGAAATCGAATTTTCGAATGAGGCATAAAAACGGAATTTTCACAACATTATATAAGAGTTTGCAATATTTTGCTAGGCTTTATTCATTTGACGATCAACTATTTTGACATCATATGAATATATTCCATCGTATAAATATAAAATTTGAGGTTGGGAGGTTGTAAAGGCAGAATATTCTCATTTCAGTCAATTAATTTTCGAGTGGGCGTATGAGAATGTTTAAAAATCAATCCATATAATATTCTGTGCACATAAAATGTCTATATGTCCTCATGAGCCCTGCGCAGCCTCAGAAAGTTTATATAAACATATACTAACGAAAGATACGCGTCGTCATCTATGCGACGGTTTTGACTTGAAAGGCTGCTCTAATAAACACAGTCTACTTGTTTATGGAAGTCTATTTTATTTCACACCTGAACTCATTTCCTCCTATTAACGAATAGTAATAATTTTCCTTTAACATTATCGCAATTTCACAAAAATGATATGAAGGAAATCAGTATAGGAATAAATGATATTACTTATGAAATTAACTGTACTGTAACATCTGTTCCTTAGAGGTCTGTTTAGCTCTAGGGACTTTATGGATAAATACAATACAATATTAAATTCTGATAGAATTGGTGCCAAAATAGAGAAACTACAAAAGAATGACTTGCTTATTCACTTGATGTCAGATTGCTAATTATATCAAGGAATTTCAGATTATTTCCTAAATTTTTGAGCAATTTTGGCAGATTTTTATAAGAAGTTGACGAGATTCAGAAGGAGCAAAAAGATCTCCAAAACATATTTGATATTAAAGAAAATTTATTGGCAACATTTTTTTCTCTCGAAAATTTCAAGGAGTTTTGTAAGATTCTAAAACATTTCAAAGAATTCTATGCGATTTCCGAAGAATCAAAAAAATTTTCAGAGAAGTTGTAAGATGAATCGCTTTTTTCGTGTACTACCATATTGGATTATGAGTCGTCTGGAATTAATAGTTTCTTTGTATTATTAACTAGTTACTAACTTGTTATAAATAATATGTTGATGTTAATATGCCACCCACAGTCAATATGTCACCTTCCCTTTTCCTTCATGCTCTCTTGATTTTTACACCAAGCGTGCCTTGTTAAACCATATCCTTGTTATCCCGGAAGACGTGAGCGTAGCTCAAACCTTCAGCTGGTTTCATCAAAACACCTCAGCGCCAAGCCTGCCTCCGGCTCTCATTTCCATCCGCAGGCCTGTCTGTAAGCTTCTGCACTTCCGGAGAACTCGCAGCTACAGGTATTTGCACCTGCACCCGAGTCCTCATCTTCTTCGACGCCGTTGCGCAGCGCTCGGCCCAGGGCAAATTTCAGTGGATTCTATTGCCTTCTTCCCTTGATTAGGTGCGAGAGTTGCCTCGAAATCTTCTATAGTTTGGGTCCCTATACGAACCCTGACCGCTTTCCCTTCCTATCGCCTCCTGGCTTGAAAACTCTAGTCAAGCTCCGGTCAAATCCCTCATACAAAATCTGTGTGGAATGCCTCTTCAAGTCATTAGCCAAGCCTATTTCGTTCACCAGCTACTGTGCATCGTCAAGCCCTCCTCCAATTACTAAGCACGCATTAGTTTTCGTTTAACAGAAAGCCTTAAATTTTGCCACCAACTGCCGTAATTGTCATAAATTGTTATTGTTGACCACATGCTAGTACTTGCGGTACTCTTCTTTAGCTTTCCTCATCTCCGGATTATGACTCACGTCAGCTATATCCATAACTTCGATATCTTCATGCAACATCTCATTATCGAAACTCTTATTTGGAATTCTGGGATCCGCCTTGTTCCTACGTGTAGCTGGTATGTATGGAGTCCACCTTCGCAAGCTCCCGTATGCAGGGATGAGGTCTGAAAATTTCAGGTAACGATTTTCATCTCAAACCGCAGGCCCCACCACTTTCGACAAAAAATATTGACTGCCGAAACAGGTGTTAGGCTGATAGGATTTATTCCATTGGTTTCCATAAATCTTCCGTTTTAACGTTTTCACTTCGCTCGTCCTGCACAGCAGGGCGTCTGCTTTTTTACCTCAAAGTTACAACTACGTCTCTTGGCGCTTCGGGCATGAGCACAGCCGTGGCAAACATTGCACGTTTCAGGGAAGTGCGTTAGCACAGATATACGCGTGCTTAGAAGCAGTTCTATGCGTCGAGAGTAGAAGCAGAAGCTGGGCACATGCGACGCAGTCACGAGAGTCGTGCGGGCGACGCTATGAAGTGTGCTCTATAGCGTCGGCTGTAGCAGTGCACTGATTTTTGCGTGCGACGTTATGCTTGATCTATTCTTCGATTTTATGTCGTTCATGAGAGGAAAAAAGATTCGCAACAGCAAGTAGTTCCGGAAATGGTAAGGATTTTTTCGAAGACGGTTTTCAAGTTCGGGTATGTTGAAAATTCGGGGTAACCCCAAAAATCTTCGTATTTTGTTCCATGGCGGTATTTTAAAACTCCTCTTTGCCAAATGTTCTCCGCTGAATGTTGCTGATCCACATGTCAATCTTCTCCTCGAACTGGTTGTTCCGTCGAAGAGAAGTACATCCTGCGATCTGCTGCAATTTAAATTTTAATTGTGGGAAGTTCCTGCTTGTTTTGTTGATGTCGAAGTGAATTTTCAAACTGCAAATGTTGACATAATATTGAGAACATCAGTTTGATTGCCGGATAACGGAAAACGATTTTTCGAACAGATCCTAATTCAATCTACTTATAGGAAGCCACGTAACATTGTAGGATTCTCGCAGTTCTTTTCTTACTGAGCAGAAAAAATTTTACGCAAAGTGCTTCAAGATTACTCAAATCAAACCTAGTCCAAATTTTTCGCTACCTGCGTTAGAATTGAAAATACTCGGAATCTTCTGGAATGGAATACCTCAATGTTCCTGGAACAGGCTTCTTTGAAGAACCGAAATTTGAGCGATAAAAGAGAGGCCACTGACCCTAACGAAAGAATGTTTCGTGAACAAGGTATTCTGTAAACATGAATTTAGAAAGCATCTGCGGAGATGAAAGAACCTAAATTTCGCTGGAAGTGGTAGAATTGAAGTGTTTGTCAGTTAGTATTTTTGGCACCACGTCACCTCCTAGTGTATACGCTCCTAGAGCGAACGTTACCTTTACATGCGAGGTTCTGCAGTGGTTGAGAATCCCTTCCCTAGCTACTCGTGGGAACAACTATGGAAACACAAAACTCAAATCCATTTGTAAATGCAGTTCATAATGATCGAAGACGCAGAGCACCCGAAGATGATTCGGCAAGTATTGTCGATCGTTCTAGAAATCAGGGTGCTGAATCAGATGAGAACACGATAGCTAACCAGCGAGACAATCGACGTTCTTTATGGACAGATCTACTTGATGATGATCTGCTTATCTGCTACGATGCCAGTACTGTCCCATATCACAGAGGTTACATGGCGCGCCTGCGAACTCTGTGGTGCCAGAAATACCCGAAGCTCTCACACCTTTAACAGCAAGTGCTAAGAAACCGTGCCATAAACCTTTATCTAGTGATATCTAGTGATTCCACAGATTCCATAGACACATTTCAAAGGATTTATAGAGAACCAAATTCTAGGGAATTATATTCAAAGAGTTTCCTAGCGATTTGAATCCATATTAGATTATGAGTCGTCTGAAACTATTATTTTCTTCATAGACTCTCTATTCTCTCCAATAATTCCTCTGATATTCATCCGATATTTATTCCAATTCTGATTATCCTATATTTTTTTCCTCTACAACGATTTTCTATGATAGATTTCTTATTATCAGTGGAATCTTTTGCATTCTCATGCAATATTTTTCAGTAACATCTTTGTAATTTTTTGTGATCCCATACAATCTTGCAATATAGTGTACACCAGGGGTGGCCAACTTGATAAGAGCTAAGATCTACTTTTTACCGACGAAACCCTGTGGGATCTACCAGTTACATACTTCTTGGAATTTTAATTGAAAAAATACATTTATATATTATTTTCTACTAATAAATTAAAAACATAAAATTGAATTTCAGTTACTAGTTACAAAATTATTAATAATAATATGTAAACTTACTTAATGTTTGCGTTTCCGCGATCGATCGCGACCGAACGGTTAGTCATACCTGGTGTACGCCATTCATCTGAATAATTGACCTCTTCATTTATATTTAATTCTAGTCATTCATAACTTGATGGTATAAATGCGTTGAGAAAATTATTGGTATTCTTTTGAAAAAGAGATACATCCTCTCAATATGGAAATCTTTTTAAATGAGAAATAAAATTTTATGTGTTATGTTACCGGTGTAGGATAATCTAATCTCGTAGTCTTAATAATCATGTCAACAATCTCTGTGAAACTGCCTTTGGCAGCGATGTAGAGGAGCGGTTTTTCCACTCAGAAGAAATAATATGCATTGAAATAAAACTTGAATCTGTATACTAAGAGAAGATGAGAATGGAAGGATCAATAAGGGAAACCAGAAATAAGTGGATTCCAGTACGGATTGAATAATGTGGGAAAGTTTCAAAGCAAAAGTTGTTGACGCATCGAGACTCCCCCCTGCATATTTTTGTATGAACGTTGAAGGGTTCTTATATAAAATTCAATCGGTATTCTCGTTCCATTGAGTTAAATTTTTATATTGGATTCAGGGAATTCACTCACTTATATTATGAAAGCAACTTAATCTAGCTGAAATTCATCGAATTTCGAATGGAACGTCAAACCGATTACTTTCTGCAACAATAAAATCGCATGGAAATATAATAATAAACTTGCGAAACACGCAAATCGTATATTTAATTCAAAGCAAGCTGTGATTTTTTATAGTGCTTGCGTCAATCGATCTCATAATTTCCGACGGTAGTGTAGAGTTATTCAGTTTTTGTGAAATATTCTATTTCTCATGCTCAGATAATGTAGTTGAAGCTTCAGGCTTCAGGGTTAGCAGTTTCTCCAGCGTTGCTCGAGAAGTTCTTATTGTGATTTGACAGTAGCAACTGTAAGATTGGCCTTGCCGATTTTCTGAAAATTCGTCTCAGTGCGAAGAATCGCCCGCGAAATCTCTGATAATTTAGAGAATAAATCATCGAATTTCACACAAAACATGTAAATTTTACATTTACTGATAATTCAGCTTCTCTTAGTATATGACTAAATTCAAGTTGTCATCTTTTCGCTAGAGAAAGTTAGAAATCAATGAAGCCTAAAATTAAATGTGTTGACAATCATCCAAAATATTATGTGCGGACTTGTCATTTCTTTCTTCAATGTGAAGAACAATACAAGACTGAGCAAGTGACAAGTAGGAGTCTGAGAGAGCACAAACTGTTTGGAGAACGACGGCTGCTTTTCGTGCGAAGATGTTGTCATCAGCATAGAAATTTGCTGTGTAACGTCGAGTCTTCATATTTCGCGAGTTGCACGTATATTTTCTCTTTACAGAATTTCCGCACCAATTAATTTTCTCCTATAGTTCTAGGATTCAAATAATTAAAGTATCCAGCAGCAATGTGTATTGAAGTTTTGAGTTAACTCATCGAATCGCGAACTTTTCCACAGGTGAGCATTGATACTGACAGACGTTAATATCACAGTCAACCCGTAAAGTTTTCACTGTTGTCTTGCTGCATTTATGCTACATTAAAAAAAAAAGTTTTATTACTATCTTATTAATTTATCGAGAAATCAGCAAACTAATACTTTTTTATCGTCAGACAAATCACTTACTCGTTTCTGGACAATTCGTTAAGATCTTCGTTCTTCAATGTCCTTTAACAATTACTCAGATCCCTGATCAGTAACCTTCCACTGCTGTTCGCACACTGCCTTTTTTGAGCGAAGGCACACCTCAACGGAATCAAGGACCTCTTCCCAATTGCTTCAGACACAGATTTCGGATTAATGATTTGGGAAGAGTTCCTATCTGAAACTCCCGCCAAGACCCTACCAAGAAGAATGCATCATCCTCAAAAGCGCGACAGTGTGGCGTTTTGGGCTTCTTGGTCTCTCACACCTTGGCAGGGGTTCACTGTATAGTACCTATCCGCAGGCCTGTCTGCAGGCTCTTGCTCTTCCGGAGAACTCGCAGCTACAGGTTCTCGTATCTGTACCCGAGTCCTCATCGTCTTCAACGCCGATCACTCAGCTCTCGGCCCAGGGGAAATTTCTGTGGATTCCCTTTCCTTCTTCCCTTGATTAGATGCGAGAGTTGTCTCGAAACCTCCTATAGTTTGGGTCCCTGTGTGAACCTGGACTGCTTCCCCTCCCTGTCCCTTCCTGGTTTAAAAACTCTTGTCGAGCTCAGGTCGAATCCCTTATTATGAATCTGTGTGGAATACCTCTTCCAGTCATTAGCCAAGCCTATTTTGTTCACCAGCTTCTCTGCATCCTAAAGCCCTTCTATAATTACTAAGAATGTATTAGTTTCCGTTTTACAGAAGCCCTAACCTTTGTTACTAACCCACGTAATTGCCATGCATTATTTTTAATCACCACATGCTAGTACTTGCGATACTCTTCTTTAGCTTTCCTCATCTCCGAATCATGAGTCACGTGAGCTGCATCCACAACTTCGAAATCTTCATACAACATCTCGTTACGGAAACTCTTCCTGAAATTCTGGTCCACCTTCGAAAATTCCTGTATACAGGACTGAGGCCTGAAAATTTCAGGTAACAATTTTCATCCCAAACTACAGGCCTTACCACTTTCGACAAATGTTGACTGCCGAGACAGGTGTTTGGCTGACGGGATTTTTCCCTTTGGTTTCCATAAATCTTCCGTCTTTATGCTCTCACTTAGCTCGTCCTGCACAGCAGCGCGTCTGCTTTCTTAACTCGAATTCACAACAAATTCTATTTCGGACATTGATCAAATTTTTATTTTGCATCGCTTACTAATTTGGTTTCCCGAGGACACTTCAAATTGAATGCACGTATTTCCTCTAAGTGCCTCAACGTCAGGAGTATACGCACGCAAAGATCAGCGCACGTATATACCGACTGTTTCACAGCGGATATACTCGAGTGCTAATTGCAGCGCCTGACATCTCTCCTGTACGTCTCTTGACAATGTGGGCATGAGCACAGCCGCGGCAAACGTTGCACGTTTCAGGGAAGTGCGTTAGCACAAATATACGCGTTCTGAGAAGCAGTTCCATGCGTCGAGATTAGAAGCATAAGCTGGGTTCGTGAGGAGAAAAAACGATTCGCAACGGCAAGTAGTTCCGAAAATGGTAAGGATTTTTCGAAAGACGGTTATCAAGTTCGGTTATGTTGTAAATTACGAATACTACCAAAAATCTTCGCATTTTGTTCCAAGGATCGCATGAAACCGATTTGGAACTTCAGGGGAAATGGCGATTCTTTGTGAATTCATCGCCTTTTGGGAAACGTCCGAAAAAAATGACGGATCCAATACCCAGGCTGAACCTTCTTTTCTATTCCTTCAGAACCAGAGAAAAAAGGTTATTCCACTAAAATCAACCAATTCGTATCTACAGAGGATTTAAAGAACGTACGTATCATTTGTTTCTTGAAGAATTTTTCTGCACACGCCACATAAGTGATGTGCAGGTAAGAACCTTACTACGTAACTGGAACTGAAGAATAGAGGGCGTCGTTTCGGATGGCGATGGCTCTTCCAGCGGCGGTAGTTAAATTTTATTGTAGGAAGTTCTGTTTGTTTCCGCAATGTCGAAGTGAATTCTGAAACTGCAAACGTGACAGGATATCGAAAACTACTGTTTGATTGCCGGATAGATGAAAACGAATTCTCGAACAGATCCCTATTCAATCTGCTTGTAGGAAGGCACGTAATATTGTAGGATTCTCGCAGTTCTTTTGCTTACTACCTTATGCTACCTCAAAAGAAACCTTAAAATTCTTCGCTACCTGCGTTGGAATTGAAAATACTCGGAATCTTGCAAAATAGCACACCTCAATGTTCTTGAAACAGGCTGCTTTGAAGAACTCGAATTTGAGCTATCAAAGAGAGGCCACCGTCCCTAACGAAATAGACAGTTATGACCTATTATGTCTGGAATAGTTCTCAGAAGAAAGTTTCGTGAATAAGGTGTTTTGTATATATGGATTCAGAAGCATCTGCGGAGATAAAAGAACCGAAATTTTGCTGAAGTGAAAGAACTAAGGAAACGCAAAACTCAAATCCAGTTGTGAATGCGGTTCGTGATGATCAAAGGCGCAGAGCACCCGACAATGGTCCGGCAAGTATTGACGATTGTTCTAGAGATCGGGGTGCTGAATCAGATAAAAACACGATGGAGAACCAGCGAGACAATCAATGTTCTTAATGGACGGATCTACTTGATGACCTGCTCATTTCCTACGATACTAGTACTGTCCTACATCGCAGAGTTTACATGGCGCGCCTGCAAACTCTGTGGTGCCAGAAACATCCGGCGCTCTTGCACCTTTCACAGCAAGTGTTGAAAAACCGTGCCGTATATTTCCGCGAATAAGAGATGTACGCGGAACGCTCCCTCAACCACCGCAAGAACAAGCCGCAAACGAAAATCAGGAAGCAGGATTGAGACCAACTGCTGAAACAAAAAATCCCTTAAGAGACGATGACGATGTAAGAACAAGGAGGAACATTAACATTCAGGTTCCTTCCAAGCCCGATGGTCAGGCTGAATCAGGTGGCACCCTTTATAAGAATCTCTTAGAAGATTCCGACCTCTGGACCATCACTTATTCAGTTTATGATGAGCTTTAGCTGATCCAAATTCAAGGTCAAAACCAACGACTGATGAAAAGACTAAAAAGCGCTTGCACCAACAAAACAAGAAGAACGGGTGAGCAAGATAAAACGCGTCCTGTATGCAGTGTTTTATTGACTATATAAAATCTGGCAAGCTTTTTACGGCAAAGGTCAAATCTGATGACCATCAAGTAGCATATTGTTGACAAAATATGAGCACTATCTGACGCGAGGAAAAGAATCAGAAAAACATATAGTTGAATGATATTATTGATTGGTTTATGCGGCACAGAATATTTTTAGAATAGTTATTCAACATAATATTCCAACTACGTCATAGTATGTATCTATGTTTCCTTGAATTTTGTGTAGTCTTAGAAATCTTATATAAGCAAGTGATGCAGCATTATTGCCTGAGTCACACAGTGCAATCGTCCAAGGTTTAGTCTATGCGCTACTTCTGAATAGAAAGGACGCGTTATAGACGGGCACCCCTGAATAATAAAAGTCAATTTATTTCACACCTGAACTCATACACTACTATAAACCATTACCCTATGAGGCCAGGCACTAATTTCAAGTGGCCACGATGAAGGAAAAAACGAAGATAGAGATCGTCCTGGAACTTTGATCGACAAATCGTGAAAAAGTGGCAGTGTTGTTAAGAATATTACAATTGAACATTCAAGTGATTCTATGATGTAACTCAGCTTCCAATCGGGAGGGGTTACTCCTCTTTCAAACTATTCTGTGAATTTTGATAAAACTATTGTTGAACTGCAGGCGGCAGGAGCAACGTTAAATGACTTGGGCAAACTTAAGTTATTCATGAAAATCAGAAATAGGAGTTGCAAAACGAGTAAAAATCTGCTACGAACAGGGACTGAGGAATTTCGAAATCAAGTAAAAAATCAGGAAAAAAAGGGTGACTACTGTGGAAAGAAAAATCATGCGAAGAAAAATCGTTCATATTACATGAAATGCTGCAAAAACAAGAACAACGTCAGAAAACAAAGCAGGATGTACGGCTTGTAGGCGAAAGTGGAAGTTACGCT
>WSXT02064311.1:0-26927 GCA_011762715.2 Neuroterus valhalla | reverse complement strand
AGCGCGAAGCGCGAGATCCGAATGACGCGCGCCCTAGGCGCGCTCAAACTTGCGAGCCGCGCGCGCAGCGCGCTATGGGAATGTGCCCGCGCAGCGGGCAGATTTTTTTTTTTATCATTATATGTTCCAAATAATAGACTAATGAAGTAAAACTAATGTTCGATACCGCGGTAGTAAGTACAAACATACTTTTCATCTAAGTATTCAATATTTCTGTATATTGCTTCACGTTTTGGAAGTTGTTCATGGTTGATTACAATCTAAGACACTCAAAATTCCTAAAATTGAGAAGAGTTCTAATATTGCAAATTTCATCTGAATTCTTGAAATGTTCCAATTTTTTAGGTATTCTTTATTTGAATTTAAACTTTAATCAGGTTCGACAGTTTTGATTTAATGATTTTATCGAACTGGAGAATTTGTTTTCCTACCGAAATATAACCAGAACTTTGTTTTGTTTTTTGAAGACTGCCCTCAAATATTGTCAATTCAAATTGAAAATTTGAGCCCCGAGGACAAACTTTTCGCGCGCTCAGCGCTCACTGAAATCCTGGTTCCTGGTTGATCAAATAATTCCAGTCACTCTCTGTTGTCATTTCATTTATCCCAGGAATTATTAAAATGATTTCAGAGTGGAAGTCTCTCCCCTCGTTAAATTCGATTTAAAATCAGAGCGGGTATATTATTTACAAAAGCAAATAGGAAGGATGATGCTAACGAGGCGCTGATTAGGGTATTGGTGACAATAATCTAGTTAAGTGCTGCTTAATTAGTCAGGTGTGTTTAGTTAATCCCTGTATTTCATTAGGCCACAAACTCGACGAAGGGCGTCAGTGGTTCTCAAATTCCGATAAACTTGATGAATTTCGCGAAATAAGATATTATAGAATTTCAAACGACCAAAATAACGATTAAAATGGATGAATAATTTCTCAAAGGATGCAAAAAAAATCTGCTTCAGCCTGGATTCGAACCGGAAACGCCACAATGCATGAGCGTAGCGTTCAACTAATAAAGCCACGCTATCTTCTGGAAATAAAAGAAACCAGAAACGATCTGCTCTGGCCAAGAATTAATAATTCAGAATTTCGAATAATCCTAATAACAATTTATTCGGAAAAATAAGAACAAGAAAAAAACTGCCGCAGCCCGGATTTGAACCGCTAGTGGAGCGTTATACCAATTGATTTTCTTGTCCGTAATAATCGTTATTCCAGTTACACAAAATTATAAATAAACAACTCATGGACATAACAATGGGAATATTTTCCAATGATTATTGAAAATTGGATATGTAATAATACTGATTTTTTAAACACTAATCTTTAAACAGTTTTTCTTTGCATTCCTTCTCTAAATTTTCCCGAAATTTTATACTCTGATAAAAGTTGGAAGAGAAACATAACGATGAGGGATTTCACAAAAAAGAATCAAAACGAGGCACACCTTTCAAAAAATAAATTTTGAATAAATTGAATTAAGAAAAATGGATCTACTTTTTTCCTTTTATAGATGTTTTTTTGAAAGAGAATGAGAACCCTTATCGCAACCCTGCTTTTGGCTCCCTCACTCTTTAACTAGCCGCCAACTACGTTAAACGCTGGTTTAAACTCCCTTCTCTCTTGTCAGCCCTCTTTCTCCTCACTGTTACCCCACTAGAAAAAAAGTTTAGAATTCATTCTCCCTTGAGAGCCAACCATGCGATGAAGGCATTTATTGTTTAAAAAAAAACAAGTTTTGGCAAAATTAGGTGAAAAAAAGTTTGATGAGGCGCTATTAGGAAACTGCTTAGGTATCCTCTAAATAGTTGAACCCTGGTCGGGAAAACTATCTAATACTTTATCACAATGGGGCAATAGTCAACTCACGTTGTGTCAAATTAATGAAGTTTGTTTTCAAATTAGTTAAATATTAAATACCAACAGCTGATGAGGCGCTAGCAGGTAACTGTATAGGTATCCTCAAAAAGTTGGACCTAGCAGGAAAAACTATTTAACAAACAATCGTCATTAGGTAAAAGTAAACTCAAGTTGAATCAAATTCATGACTTGCCTTTGAATCAGTCGAATGCAACTCAATGGCAATTGCTAGTGAGGCGCTATTAGGGACCTTTACAGCCATCCTCAAAAAGTTGGACTTATCCGGAAAAACTACTAAACAACCAATCATAATTAAGTAAAAGTTAACTCACGCTGAGTAAAATTAAAGACTTTTGCTTTTGAATTAGTAAAACTTAACCAAATAGCGACGGCTGGTCGGGCTCTGTTAGGGACCTTTATAGCCATCCTTAAAATAGTTGAATCCTGCTCAGAAGAAAATTCTGACCTCTGATCATAAATAGGCAATAGTATGAACTCTAATCATGTCAAATTCATAAAGTTTGGTTTTAAATTAGTTGAAGTCAACTAATTTGCAATACCTGATGGGACACTAGCAGGTAACTGTATAGCTATCCTCAAAAAGTTGAAGCCTGCTGGGAAAATTACTTATGAACCAATCATAATTAGGTAAAGGTTAGCTCACGTTGACTCAGATACATGACTTTTGGCTTCGAATGAGTGAAATGGAACTAAATAGCGATGGCTGGTCGGGTGCCTTTAGGGAACTGTATAGCTTTCCGTAGGATAGTCGAGCCCCGGTCGGAAAAACTATCTAAAACCCGATCATAATTGGGTAATGACCAATGAATAATTTATGCTGGGTGATATAAGGTTTTTAGCTCCAAATGAGTCGAATTCAACTAAATTACAATGACTGGTAAGGCGCTGTTAAGGAACTATATAGCTATCCTCGAAACAGCTGGACCATGGCCAGAAAACTATATGACACTCGATCATAATCGAGCGATGTTATATTGATATAAGAGCAAATTTATGGATTTTGGCTACAAAACCAGTCAAAATAAACTGTATAGAAATAGTTTATCAGGCGCTATTAGGAATCTGTATAGCTTACCTCAAAATAGTCGGACCCTGTTCTGAAAAACTTTCTGACACCCGATCATAATCGATCAATGACTAATGGTTATTCTATGCTTATTCAAATCAATTATTTTTTGCTTTTAGATTAGTCAAAAATACTAAACATGTATAACTGGAAGGGCGATATTAGGGCACTGTATAGCTATCCTCAAAATAATTGGACCCTGACCGAAAAAAATATCCGTCAATATATAGGCGTTAGTGGAACTTAACCATCTTTCGCGGTGTGATTTTTTGTTTTCTGCAGTTTTCTACTCCCCCGACCAAACATTCAGAATGCGAGCTGAAGGATTATCATCAAGAAGGAAGTTATTGATGGAAGTGGGTTTATCCGGAGGATTAAGGCTTTCCCTTCCAGATTATGAGTATCCATGATTTTCCTAACGAGACATAATTGAAAATGGATAATTAATTTAATTAATTTATTGAATATTCATTTAAAAACGTTCCTTCCCCGAAAATGATTCTTTTATGAAAAGGGATAACGATGCATGGTTCACCGAAATAACCCTCAGTAATCATTTTACTGGATATTGAAGGAGGAATGGCAATAATTTATGCAATCATTTTGTAGGCAACCATTTTATTATATTTAAAATGTTGAACAAATGAATCCAAAAGTAATGTTTTATAAAAGAACGTAAGGAAAGAGGGATGCAGAAGTTTATGTATACGGGATGTGAAAAGGATCTCAGGGCTAAGGGAATAAGGGGCAGGTGTTGTGAGGAGGGTTGCATGGGTTAAGAAGTGTAAGAAATATGGGATGCAGGAATCAAGGATTAGCTGCTTTGGAGAGGATTGCATGGATTAAGGTGTAAGGAGTGTTACATGGTTTGAGAGATGTAAGGAAGATTCAGGAATTAAGGGGCAGATGTTTTGAGGAGGATTGTATGAGTTAAGTGGTGTGGAGAAGGATGTGGGCTTAACAGGCAGGTGTCTCGAGAAGGGTTGAGAGGGTTAAAATTCAGGGCTTGTAGAAAGGATTGTCTGAGTTAAGGAGTGTGTAGAGGAATGCAGGGGTTAAGGAGCAAGAAATGTGAGAAGGATTGCAGGAGTTAGGAGCAGGTGCTACGAGAAGTGTTAAATGGGAACGGGGGTGTAGGGTGGGATGCAGGTATCAGGGAGCAGCTGTTCTGAAGAGGATATCATGGATTAAGAGGTGTAAGGAGGAATTCCACAATTAAGGGGCAGATGTTTTAAGGAGGGTTGTATGGGTTAAGGGGTGTGGAGAAGGGTGTTGGGTTGAAAGACAGCTTTCGTGAGCAGGGTTGCGAGTGTCGAAATTCAGGGATTGTAGGAAGGATTGTCTGGGTTATGGAATGTATAGAGGAATGCAGGGGTTACGGGGCAATTAATGTGAGATGAATTTAAGGACTTGAGACGCAGGAGTTGCGAGGAGTGTTACCTGGTTTAAGAGGTTTAAGATGGGATGCAGGAATAGGGGAGAAAGTGTTTCAATGAGGATTGCATGGATTAAGGTGTGTAAGGATCGTTACATGGATTGTGAGGTGTGAAGAGGATTACAGGGGTTAAGGCGTAGGTGTTGTAAAGCGTGTTAATGGGTCAAGGGGTTTAGAGTGTTGCAGGGTTGAAGGTCCTCAGGTCGTAAGAACGGTTGCAGAGGTAAGGAGCAGCGGTCGTGAAGAGGATTTCCTCAGTTGAGGGGTTTCAGGAAGGTAAAAGAGGTCATCAAGCAGGGTTTGTAATGACTGTTGCAGGAGAAAAGGGGCGGGAGTAAAAAGATTGTTGCGAAGGTCAAGGGCTAAGATTGATAGAAGGGCTGTAGAGGTTGAAAGGAAGGGATTTCAAGGATAGTTGCAGGAAGTAAGAGACGGAGGTGAATTTCCAAACTTGCGACAGAGAAGAGACTTTATTATAATGCAGAGAAAATAAAGAATAGTTCCATTTCGGTTTCAGGCAGTTTTCCACTTCCATGACCAAACTTTTAGTAAACGAGCTGCAGGCTTAAGAAAAAAAGCTTATTGGGGTAAATTGGGAAATAAGGATACGTTAGAACCAACAAAAATCGAACCATAATTATAAATGAATGGAAAAACGAGGAAATTTGAGAGTGCTTCATCTTCATAACATTCGAGAGAGGGAAGTTTTTTAAGGGCTCTTTCATGAGTTAGAGGGCGTGAGAAGAAATGTAGGAATAAGGGGGTAGGAGTTGCAAGAAGAATTGCATAGGTTAAGGGGTGTTGGGTAGGGTGCAAGGGTTACGGGGGAGATAGTGAAATGAGGGTTGCAGGGGTCAATAAACAAGAGATGAAAGGAGGATTTTAGGGGTTGAGGAGCAGGTGTTGTACTGATGGTTGTATAGGTTGAGGAGTGGATGCAGGAAATAAGAAGCAGGGGTTTTATGAAGGATGATCTCAGTTGAAGAGGGTGAGGATGGATGCAGGGGTTAAGAGGCAGGTGTTGTGCGGAGTGTTGCATACGTTAAGGAGTGGATGCAGGGATTGAGGAGCAGGTTTGTGAGGAGGATTATCTTCGTTAAGGAGTGTGGGTAGCGATGGAGGGGTTCAGGGGCAGGTCTTTTAAGAAGGATTGCAGGTTTTAAAAGACAAGAATTGCATGGAGAGTTGCCTGAGTTATAGGGTGCACAGAAAGCTTGCTGTTATGATTATGAGGAGAGTTTGGGAGGTTGAGGGCAAAAGGTTCCACGGGAAACAGTTGTAAGGAGAAATGCCTAAGGTGAGGGGTGTAAGGAAACAAACAGATTTTAGGGATAAAATTATGCAGGGATGTTTGCAGAGATGAGGGTGCAGGAATTAGGAAGAGTTTTGCAGGAGGTACGGGACTAGGGTTGTTTTATGCAGTTTTCCACTTCCATGACCAAACGTTTAGAATGCTAGCTGCAGCCTACTTGAGAGTAAGGTAATTGGGGTAAATTGGGGAATTCAGATACGTGAAAATAAAGAAAGGTAACACGTAAATTATAAATACATGAAAGAAAGATAAAATTTGAGTAAGCTTCATCTTCAAAGCATTTGAGATTGTTAAGTTGGGGAAAGCTTGGCGTTCTAGTGTATGAGTAGGGGGTTTGTGTGAGGGCAGTGGATTCGGTTTGACGAGGAGTTGTGGCAGCAGTGCGCGGCTGGCGCCTAACTCAATTTCGTTAGTTTAGTTACATCGGTGGCTGGTAATGCGAAGAGTGGGCGTTGGGTTGGGGTTGTTGCCGTGATTAGATTTACATGTAGGTGGAGGTGGGATTTGAGAGTTGCAGTACGTCCTCTAGATTTCCCGTTTCTCAGCTCGGCAAATATTAACTTAACCGACCTTTCTTGATTTTATACATCTTCCTTTTCCACATCACCCATTCCTACCTCAAATTCAACCAAACTACAATATTTGACCATTTTTATTTTCTTTTTTTCTTTCAAAAATCGGAAAATCAAACAAATAATGTCAATCGGGATGATTATAGATTATTTTAGGGTCAAAACGGATCGAAGCTTATACTCTATAGGTTTATTATTTTTTCTCGTAATACTACTGCAAGTATTGCTGATACATTTTCTTTATCGGTCTCTATTAGAAATATTAAAAAATAATGTTCATTGCTAGGAGAATGGTAGAAGAACAAATATTTTTTTATAATTTCTGATCAAGTCTAGGCCATACTGATTGCATTTGAGAAGATGGAATGAATTTTAATTATAGGAATTTTGATCGATTAATTTCTTTTGCATTGAAGATAAGTAAAAAACTAAGAATTATTTAATTTATTCAATATTTATCTATTCGAAACAGATATCTTTCAAATATTTTATATTTTTCTAAAAAATACATCTAATTAAAATGTTTGGTTTGAAGCATATTAGTTATTTAATTTATTAAAGAGTACAAAGGGTTGCAGGAGTTCGGGGCAAAGGATGTGAGGATTGCAGAGGTTCAGGGGCAAGGATGGAAGAAGGGTTGCATGAATCGAGGGGGCGGGGTAAGGAGGGTTTCAGGGAATAAGGGGCTTAGGTTGTGAGAATAGTTGTAAGGGTTAAGGGGCTGGATGCGTAAGGAGAGCTGCAGGGGTCAAGGTGCCATCGTCTTGGGGATGTTTGAAGAGGTTAAGGGGCCAGGGCTGTAGGAAAGGTTGCAGGAATTTAGTGGCTAGTTTGTAAGGAAGGTTGCAGGGTCAGCGGGTAGATGTGTTAGGCAGAATTGAAGGGGTAGGAAGGTAACATGAAATGAGGGGCAGGGGTTGTAAAAAAGGTTGAAGGGCAAACAGGCAGATATTATAGGGAGAATCGAAGGATTACGGTCAACAGCAAGGAGTTGGAGGGGGCTTGTGTGAATTAAGAGGCAGAAGTTGTAAGAAAGGTTGAAGGGGTTGACGGGCTGAAGTTTTCAAAGTAGTTTAAGGGGTTGAGAGTCAAGGGGTGAAAGAAGGAACGTAGAGGTTATCTAGCTAGGGTTGTAAAGGTGGTTGCAGGGGTAAATAGGCTACATTTATGGAAAGGCCTGCGAAGGTTGAGTGAAGATGTTGTAAAAAAATGTCAGAGGTGATGGGCGGAGGGTGAGAGAGAAGTTTCATGAAACAAGGGTCAGGGGTTGTAGAGAGGGTTGCACAAGTTGGCAGGCTGAGGTTGTAGAGATAGTAGCAGAAGATCAAGGGTAAGGGGTGAAGGGAGGGCTTGAGGGGATGGGGTTGTAGGAAAGATTTCAGGGGTCGGGTGGCGGGGTTGCAGTAGTTGAGGGTCATGTTTTTTAAATGAAAGTTGCATAGGTTATGGATGTAAGGAGGTTTACAGGTTTAAAGGGGTAAGAATTGTAAAGAGAGTTGAAGGAGTTAAGGGACATGGATGGTAAAGAGAGTTGCAGTGATTAAGGAGCAGGAGTCGCATGGGAGGTTGAGGGGCAGATATTGCAGAAAAAAGCTGTGAATTTATCAGGCAGATATTCCCCCAATCTTCGTTAAATGAAGCTCGAAAATGAAATAGCCTAGGTGATCTTATCGCCCGATTATTGGCGACAATTCTCTATTACTATGTATCTGCGAATCTATTGCCGGTTGGTTGGTCACTCGAGTTACAAGGGTATCTCGGGGTAGCATCTATTGTTGGCCTGTTTACGCTCCTTTCAAGAATTGCTCTCCTTGGTCGTCACCATAGATAATCAATAAGTTTAATAATAACCAGGAACGGGTTCCATACGTGAATGCAATTAAACAGAAACTTGATTTAAATCAAGGAGAAAAAGAACGAATTGGTGTAATTATTTTATATCAAAAACGAAAGAAGAAGCTGATCCATCAGGAAATATCAACCGCAGATTCTCTCCAATGCTTGGGTGAAATTAGTGACCAATCACTGAACACGTCAAGACCACGATCGGAAGAGAGCAGGAAGACTTTCGAGATATTACAATTTGAATTAATCGCAGATTTAGAGAGTTTTTCAGCCCTGAACAACAGGGTGGAGTGAAGAAAAGGGAAATTAATCGAATCTTTTAAACTGAGGTGTGAGAGGCTGCTGGGCCGAATTTGCGAAGACGGTTGCAACAGTTAAGGGGTTTGAGGATAGTTGCAGGTGTTTCGGATAGGTATTGTGAGGATGGTTGCATGGGTTAAGAGTCAGGGGTCATTTTAAGGGCTGCAGGGAATACGGCACAGCAGTTGTAAGAAGGGCCGCAGGGGTCAAGAGGCAGGAGTGTATTTTTGAAACAGATTGACCGCTATGTGCAGACTCAACCTTAGGTGGCCCACTATTGATGTTACCCCAGCTTCTGAAGATTTTTATAGGAAAGATAAAACAGTAATTTGGTATATCGTCGAATGACAAGACAGGTTTGCTACATGCACGTAGAGTACGCAGGACTCTAACGAAATTACGAGGAACGGGGAAACGATAGAGCGCGTTTGTCAGAGGGTTAGAATGAGTGGCAGCAATACCCGAAGAAGGATTTCCTTGATTGTCCCCTAGTACGTCAATCCAAACTCACATTCTCCGGATCCGGAAGACTAAACGAAGTTATCCTTCCACTATCCTATCCCTGCCTCTGGACTACATCACGTATCTGGATAGAGTCGAATTCTTCTATAAATCATCACCCATCCCTTCTCTTCTCCACCTAAACGTCGATTAACTCACTAACGAAGTTTCGGAAGTCTTCATAGGCCTTGAGGTCTCCCTGAACACAAAAAGGGTACCTAATTCGGATGAATGATTTTCTGAAGACGGAGAAAAAATCTGCCTCAGCCAGGATTTGAACCAGAATGCCACCATACAACAGATGAACCTTAAATTATGCTTAGTCTTGAATCATGGATTTTGATTTTTCGAGATTTATAGAAGAAATGATGAGGAATTCAATAGTTAGCTAATTCAGGAGTGCTTTTGCAATCTGATTGATTACCATGTAAGTCGCGAACGCGTTTCACTCAACCGCTTACATTATTCTGCCCCCGGTATTACCATGGAAATCGGTGCTGAACCTACTGTATTCGGCGAACGTGACGTTAATCATCTACTTGTGCAAACTATTGAAGCACTCTCCTACGAATAAAAAACATTGAGTTAGAGGAAACTTAACTAAGAAAGAGCAGCGGAATTTCAAAAAGGTTGCTATCCGCGATTTATATTCGCTGCTCGCTTCAGTTACACCTTGAAATTATTTGTTCGGGTCAAGCGGGCTATAACTTCTTCAACTTAGCTGCTCACAGGAATCTGGATTTCTGTTAGTCGGCGAACAAAATGAGAACAAACTTCCGTTTGCAAAGAATTTTTAGCAATTGGCAGTTTTTGCATTCTTCTATTATTAGCAACATCAATATTTCGTTTCTTGTAGCATCATACGATTTTGGAAACCATACCGTTTTGGAAACCAACCAGTTTTGTAGATCAATTAGCTTCTGTACAACATACCCATCAATAATATCTATTTTTTCTTCAAAATCCACGTAGAGAAGCCTCTGGCTCAATGAAAGAGAAGAAGAAAGTAATGATTAGGACGTAAAGGAAGTAATCATATTTTCCTTACCTTTGACAGACTTGTTTGGAGATGGTCCATCCCGGCTCCACGGGGGATCACCATGACCCGAGAAGTCTCGGAGTTTGAGGTAAGAGATGGTCAGCCTTATGATGGAGGCCTTGTCCAGCTGGGAGGTTATGGCCGCTGGAAGAGGTAACATTTTCGCCAGCTCGTAGAACTCGTAGTTCTCCTTCCCACGACGTGACCTCGCTGCATCTCTGCTTTTCTCTTTCCGCAGTTCGAGGATGCTGCAAGGACAAAGAGAGAGGGTTAGATTTCTTGATGAGTTCCTCACATCTAGTTTATCTTTTTCTTGAGTCTACCTCATAACAAAACAAAACACAATGGCTAAGAAACTTATTTGCTCATTCAAAGATCACAGAAAAATTTAATCTGACGCGTACTGAACAACATCTGTTTGTTGTGCAAAGAGAGAGAAATCTGTTGGATGTTTATTTTGGATCATTAAAATCATATTTTGGCACAGGGATAGAAAATTGGAACAAACAGGCGGGACGTTTCCTTCTGATGCTTATCAAATAGCATCTGCATGTTGTGCAAGGAAATCAAAATCTGTTAGGTACCTCTCAATCATGAATTTGGTACTAATCAGATCATACATCTTGAACACCCATAGAGTTATTCAACACTCCTCTAAGCTTACCAAGAAGCTAAAGCTGCTATTAAGTGTCAAATTAACCAAGAAATACAGATCTATTTAACTGAGTTTGATCAGTAGTATAGATTCATCAATATTGGACTATAAGTATCATAGCTTGATAGACGGATAGAGATGTTATACAAACAGGCAGATAATTGACTTTTGATGACCACCAAACAACATTTACATCTCATGTCTACCAATCAACATCTGCATGTGGTGCAGAGGAAGCAAAGCTTCTTGTTATCCTTCCATTCATAAATTTGTTACTGTTAAGATCATATATCTTAAACATCAGTCGAGGTATTCAACATTTATGTGAGCTTCCCCCAAAGCTGAAGCTACTGTCAGATGTCGACTTACCCCCTAAAGATATAGGTGATTCCATAACTGTATAGCAATCTACCAGTCACAGTTTCATCAATTTTGGATTATAAAAATCATAGTCTAGTGGGTGGGTATATGTCGAACAAACAGCCATAGCAGATTTATAGAAAACAAAGACAGAGAGGGAAAGTGTAATGGATACCAGAGTAAACTTTTCCTTTCGATGGTACTACAAATATTTTGTCTATATAAGTTAAACATTATCACATTCTTGGTCATGTAAATTGTTCTCTTTTGTATTTTATTAATGCTAATGTTATCTGCGACGTAACAATGGTGTGTTGACATTCTCCCTATTTAGAGACAGTCGGCCAGTGTTGACGCATCGCTTCACCATGCGTTTGTTTCTAAATGTTCGAAAGGGATTTTTTTATTTTTGTACATTTTTTATTGCTATTTTCAAATATTTAAACGAACAGTAGGATTGACAATGAAATAGTTGCATCTCTATTAGTTCAATATTTGAAAAAATATTTGAATTAGTTTCCAGGTAGAACAGTCACCTTGGTTCAAAGAGGTCTTGATTGAAAGTTTTGACCCTCAGATATTTGTGGATGAGATAGCAATCGGCACCACATTCGTTTTGGAACAAGAACCGATTAGGCGTGACCCCCCATTTTTATGTGGATGGTATCCTGGTTCTACTTGCATTTCTTTGGAGAGCGTGAATGAGGGAGAAGCCGCCGAAACGGTAACCTCGTCATAGTCCGCTGCTGAATTATTGATGCCCGGCACTCAGCACCCCCTAACCAGGACTTGATCCTCGTGTGTCCATAGCTTTGCCAGCTAAGGTCTCTCGTAAGGGACCTTCACCCCTGGGACCCCTGGGTCCCAATACCGACTCCCAATTCCAACCAATTTGACCGAAAGTTGGGCTTAATTTTATTTTCGCGCGCCTGCAGACGCCTCCGTTGCAAGCATCGGGTCCGGGCAAAGGATTCCTCCTAACCCGTGTACCTCTGGGGAAAAAGAATCGTCGAAAACGGGGAAGGAAGAAACCCTAGAAGAAGTAAGAGGAAAGTAGAGACCAGCACAATCGAAAGAATACCTCCACCCTCTGCTCTTTTATCTTTGCACAATCAGCACCCGGAGGTTTCTCTAATCACACTTCGCGGTCCTTTGGCTATCTTTAATCGTCAATATTGGACCATTGATATCATCGTGGGTAGGGAGGTAGGGGTACAAACCAAACTGTCGGGACAATTGCTGCTGATGTCTATCAAACAACATCTTCAGGTTGTGCAAAGAAAGCAAAACCTCTTGATGTTCTTCCATTCGTAAATTTGGTGTTGATCATATCATACATCTTGCGCATTAAAGAACAATTCAAAGCATCTTTTAGCTTATCCTGAAGCTGAAGCTAATGTTAGATGTCAAAAAAACTAGGGGTATAGGTTATCTAAAAGGGGTAGGGACACAAAACAAACAGAGCAGGCATTTGCTTCTGTTGCCTAACCAACAAAATTTAACTTTGATATCAACGGAACAACATCCGCCAGATGGGAATCGACTGCAAAAAAAAAACATCTCCCAATTTTAACTTCTCTCGACAACTTCTTAGGATCCCTATCCAAGATTTAACTCAATCCCCTATTGGTCTTTGCCAATCCCCTCGTTTCCATCCTTTGCTCAGTTTGCAAAAAGCTTAATGGCAGGGGTGTAAATCCTGTTCTTGGGAACAGGCAATAAAAGCGCACCCTTTCTGCATTTGCAATCACCCAGAGTCCTACTGAAGGCTTTTGATCTTCAGCCACTTCTCCTTTCAATAACTGTCCCGTGCCGTTTGGTATTGGTTCTGGTTTGCAGAAATTATAATGCACACCGCGGCTGCGGCTTCGTCGACTAATTCAATTAAACGATTCACTCGTAGGTCCGGGGCCACCACCTGAGGGCATGTCCCTTCCCACTGGAACCTGTCTCTCTGTGTGCGAATGGGTCATGTGTGTGTTGGTCGATATGGAAGAGAAACGTGAGTTGGAGAAGGACCAAAACACCCACCCCTCACGGGTCCCTGGAGAGCCGTAGCCTCACGCTACAATACAATGCTCCTAATGTTACGGCTCCAGTTTCGACATAATTTTCTTTCTCGGCCCTTTCGGCTATCAGGCACTACCGCCACCGACAGCCAAACGCCTACAACTGCCTTTATAAAACTCCGACAAAAGGAAATGTTATTTCCGGTGACCGTTCGATAACGATGGACGTCTAACGAAGCGACGTCAGCAGCTCATTTCCCCAAGGAATCAATGTTTCTTGGTTTGATCAAACTGATTTTTATTCAAGGTGTTGTCTCGAATGTCAGGCTTATATAATTTTCCCATTCTTGTCAGTATCTCAATGACGATTTATCACTTCCAATTGGCATTGTTGACGAACACGACTATCTTTAGCTGCGACCAGCTTCTATAGCTGAGGAGGCAGAGACACTTCCTCAAAGATCATCTATGTCAGCATACTTTGACTAATGTTCCAATAATAAGAGGGGATTGAAATTGAATTTTAAGCTTTGCAAACAGAGGCGTGGCATGAAGCGTCAGGTCGATTGAGCATACTACTTGTCAGGATGTTCGTGTGCAGGTACTATTGGCTGCCACCTAAACAGCATACATTATTCAACCGCTATCAAGCCTACATTTACCGGGAAGCCAGTAAATGCATCCGATCAAATGTCGGCTTTCATGGACACGCCTCCCAGAGAATGTTTCCGGTTTTACGTTCAACCACCAACCAATAAACGCAGTTGACCCGCATTAGTCAAAACTTCCCGCTGACGGTCAATAGCCTCCAGCTAATGAAGTTATCACGTCCCGCTTTCGTACACAGGTCCGTTTATCATGTACCTTGATTAGAGACACCAGCACCATTTGTCCATAATGGCTTGTTCCATTCTCGAAATTTTCCGCTGAGTCACTGCTAAATGTTCTTTCCTGGACTTTGGAAAATAATCGTAATTACCTCATACGGTAGGAGGGCAGACATTTTTTTTCTTGAAAGAGCCTACGCTATCTTTGAGTGCTTTTATCCATCTTACATCTCCTCTTTGGATCATCTCGAAAGGACTTTTTGTCTTCGAGATATGACACATTGAACTTATCTTAGCTTCCCTTGCCTTCTAGAGCTTTCTTCGTCATTTTCAGTCACATTTGAAATAGTATGACATGAGTAGCAATTTTTTCCCTTGAAACCGCTTACCGCAAAGTTTAGTACTTCTTTTTACCTGTATTCCGACTTTGGATCTTCTCGAACGGACTTTTAGTCTTCGAGATGTGATACATCGAATTTATCTTAGCTCTCTTCGCCTTCTCGAACTTTCTCAGTCATTCAGTCACATTTGAATAAGTATGACATGAGCAGCAATTTTTTCCTTTGGAACTACTTACGCCAAAGTTTAATACTTCTTTCGACCTTTTATTTCCATTTTGAATCATCTCGAACGGACTTTTTGTATTCGAAATATGACACATTGAATTTATTTTAGCTTTCTTCGCCTTCTAGAACTTTCTTATTCATTTTCAGTGACATTTGAATTAGTATCTCATGAGCAGCAATTTTTTCCCTTGGAACTGCTTATGCCATGGTTTAGTACATCATTTTGCCTTTTGGTTCGGTTTCGGATAATAATATAATATATGATAGTAATTAAATAACAGTAGCAGACATTTTTATTTATCAGAACCACCTAAGCCATGGTTTAGGCTCCTTTTTCTTTCTAATTTCCACTTTGAATCATATCGAAACCACTTTTTCTTTTCGAAATATAAAACATCAACTATTTCTTCGCCTTCTTTGCCTTCTAGAGCTTTCTTTGCCTTCTAGAGCTTTTTTGACTTCTAGAACTTTCTTTGTAATTTCAAGTCACATTTGAATCAGTGTGACATGAGCAGCAATTATTTTCCGACTCGGAACTGCTTACGCCATACTTTAGTTTTTTCTTTTAACTTTTATTTCCATTTCGGCTAATCCTCAGATAATAACATTGTATTTTAAACAATATAACGTAGGCAGTCATTTTTCTTTATGAGAACCACCTAAGCCATGGTTGAGGCTCCTTTTTACTTTTCATCTCCATTTTGTATTATATCGAAACTACTTTTCCTCTCTAGAATATAAAACATCAACTATTTGCCTTCTAGAGCTTTTTTTGCCTTCTAAAGCGTTATTTGTCAATTCCAGACAGAGTTTCTTGGAACAATTCGAATCGAACTGCACACAACTAGAATTAATTTGAAGAAATCAAAATGAAATGAAAAAATTAGAAAATCCAAAATATACCTTTATTCAAGTAAAATCAGAGTAAATTTGAAAGAAACAAAGTTATTCCAATATAATTAGGGTTCAATTGATAAAAATTGGAGGTAATTTTGAAACAAATTGAAATGAACTGGAAACCATTTGGAAAATCCGAAATACTCTTATAATTACTGCATTCAAATCGGAGTGAACTAATATGAATGAATGAAAATGTTGAATAATTGTAAAGAGTACAGGATAAATGAATTAAAAATCGGGACTAATTCGAAATTCATTAAAATTCATTGACTCAAATTGGGAGAATCCAAAATATACCATTTATTTCTGTAAAATTAGAAAGAATTCGGAAAAACTTCTAGATAAATAAAGTAGAATTACAAACAATTTTTGAAATTCAGAAAATTCCATTGATTTTAGTAAAATTGGAGGAAGTGTAGATAAATTGAAGTAGATTCAAAAGAATTCAGGGTGAGCTCCAAAGAATTCAGAAGCATTTGAAAGAGTTAGAATGGATAATTAAAAATTTGGGGTAATTCCAAATGAATTTATGATAATTATCCGAAATTCGAAAAATCCAAAATATTCCACTAATTCTATTGAAATTGGATTGGATGTAGAAGAACTTGAATAGACTCGAAAGAATTCAGGTTCAGTTAATGAGGATTCAGGACGAATCTCAAATCAGTACACATGAATTTATTAAGTATTTGATCAACAACAATTTTTTTTAGATCAAAAATATTCGATTGACTAGAATAAAATAAGATGAAATTAGGAAGAACTCAGGTGAATTAAAAAGAATTCCGAATAAATTACACATCCATTGAAATGAGTTTGAAACATACAAAATATTCAAAATGGATTTCAGTGAAATTGAGGTGAAGTTGAGGAATTAGAGTAAACTTAAAAAAATAAAAAATATAATATAATAATAATGTAATTAATATGAAAAAGAATATGGAGTGAATTAAAAAAAATGTAAAAGAATTCAAGTAGCGAATAAGAATCAAGGAAGAATTCCATATAAATTCCGAAAGGTTTTAATGACAGTTTTGATGAGAATTGGGGGCGAACCCTGAATAAGAACAAATGAATTGATAACAATTTGAGAGATTCAAAATATTCCATTGATTTTTGAAAATTGGATTTGTAAGGATGGAAGTAAAATTGTAAGAATTTAGGGTGAATTTCAAATAAATTATAAACAATCAGAAAATCCAGAATATTTTATTGATTTTAGTGAAATTGGAGTAAATTTTAAAGAATTCAGGGTGAATTCTAGATTTGCAGATACATTTAAGGAGGAATAAGGAAAATTAGAGATTTTCAAAATATTTGTTTGGTTTTTGTTAAATTGGAGTGGATTAGGAGAATCAAAGTGAATTAAGAATAATTAAGGGTGAAGTCTAAAGAATTCAGAAAAATTTGAGAGAGTTCAGGGTATATGAATAAAAATTTGGGATCAATTCCAAATCAATTCATGATATTGAAACGGAATTATGAAAATTCAAAATATTCTGTTCATTCTATGAAATTCGGAGTGAAAGTAGAAAAATTTGAATGGATTCAAGAAGATTCACGTTCAATTGATGAGAATTAAGGGTAAATTCCGAATGAGTAAACATAAATAAAAAACCATTTTAAAGATATATAAATTATTCTATTCATTGAAGTTGAATTAGATCGAATTTAGAAGAATTGAGGTAAAGTTAAAAGAATTCAGAATAAGTTCCAATAAAATTTAGAAGATTGGAAAAATCCAGAGTATTTTAATTCAATTCCAGTGAAATTGGGAGGAATCTAGAAGAATAGAGGTGAATTCAAAAGAATTTATGTTGAATAGAAAAAAATTCAAGATGATTCAGGTTGAATTAATAGAACTTTAGGGTAAATTCAAAATGGATTCAAAAGAATTCAGGTTCATTATTCTTGAATTGGGGGCGAATTACCAATAAATACACATGAAATGAAAATAATTTAAGAAATCCAAAATATTCCATTGATTTTAGGAAAGTTGAATTGAATTCGTAAGGATTCAAATCAAAGAATTCAGGCTAGATTCCAAATCAATAAAAAACAATTCGGGAATTCAAAATATTGGTTTGATGTCAATAAAATAGGAGTTCATTCAGCTGAATTAATGTGAGTTCAAAACAATCTAGGGGAAACTTTAAAGGATTCAAAGGAATTTGAAAGATTTCAGGATAAATAAATAAAAATTCAGGGTGAATTGCGAATGGACGCATTATATTGAAACAAAATCCATAAAATCCGAAATATTGCATGGATTCAATGCAAATTGGAGTAAATATAGAAGAACTTGAATGGATTCAAAAGAATTTGGGTTTGAAAAGACTTGGGTTTATTAAGTTTCATTTAAGTTTAATTAATTGAGTTATCAATAATTTATTATCGAGTAATTAATGAACGTTATTAATGTTAAGAACCAGTTAAATAAATAAATGAATGATTTAAAATTAATTTCAGTTCAATTAGGATTTGGGTTTGAATAAGAATTGAGGGTGAGTTCCAAATGAGTAGAAATAAATCAAAATTTCAAAAATAGAAATATTCCATTGATTGGAGTAAAATTATATCGGATTTAGAAGAATTAAGGTGAAATAGAAAAAATCAGAATAAATTCCAAATCAATAAGAAACAATTTGAAACATCCAAAATATTCCAGATTGATTCCAGTAACATTGGTTCGAATGCAGAGGAATTCAGTAAATTAGAAAAAACCCAAAGAGAATTCGGAAAACTTCCGGAAAAATACAGGTTTCATTAGTAAGAAGTTGGCGTGAATTCCAAATCAATTGATTGCAAACAATGAAAGAATTACCAATATGACATGGATTTCGGTTAAATTTAATTAAACTTAGGAGAAAGATAGTACAATTGAAGAATTCAGGGTGAATTCCAAGGCAATAAAAAAATTGAGAAAATCCAAAATTTATAATTGCTTTCAGTAAAATTGGAGTGGATTCAAACGGATCGGAAAGAATTAGGAAGAGTTTTGGTTGAATTCGAAAGAAATGGGAAAATATGAGGCCTAATTGATAAGAATCAAGAGTCATTATGTTCCATTAAATTTTGTAAAATTGTAGTGAATTGAGAAGAATTAAAGTGATTTCAGCAGAATCTAGAATGAGTTTCGAATAATTCGAAAACAATGAAAAGAAATCCAAAATATTCCTAAAGAGGTTCTAGAAGGCAAAGAAAGGGATGAAATAGGTAATGTGCTATATCTCAGAGAGAAAAATTTGGTTAGGGATGATCTAGAGTGGAAATGAAAAGGTGAAGAAACTACAAAACGACTGGCAAAGCGCTTGAATGAAAAAAATATTCGATGCCCATGTTATAGTGCTTCAAGTATGGCTAAAAATGGCAGAGAAAACTCTAGAAGGTGCCGAAAATTCTAGAAGGCTAAGTGATAGAAGAAATAGTTTATTAGGAACAAGATTTGATTTCTATGTTATGGCGCTCCAAATATGACTGAAAATAGCACAGGAAGCTCTAGAAGGTGACGAAAGTTTTAGAAGGCTAAAAATGAGAAGAAGCAAGAAATGTGCCAAACCTCCGAGAAAATATTCGGTTTGGAGCGATTCAAAATGGAGATGAGAAGGTGATAGAAATACAAAACGATTGGTAAAGCAGTGAAATGAAAAATAATCGATACCCATGTTATATTGCTTCAAGTATGGCTAAAAATGGCAAAAAACGCTCTAAAAGGTGACAAAAGTTCTAGAAGGCTGAGAAAGAGAAGAGATGGTAAATTTTCTATGTCTCATAGATAAAAATTTGGTTTGGAATGATTCAAAATGGAAATAAGAAGAAGATAGGGGAGAAAAACGACTGGAAAACGATTGAATGGAGAGAATGATTGATGCCCATGTTATATTGCTTCAAGCATGGCTAAACATGTCAAAGGCAGATCTAGAAGGCGACGAAAGTTCTAGAAGTCTAAGGAAAAGGAGAAATGGTTAATGTGCCAAGGAGTAATTTTTTCTTCTTTGCAGGGTTTTTCAAAAACTGAACCCTAATCTGGGACATATAAGAGAAAAATGGGGAGGGCTAATCCTCAAGTACAAAATTGATGTACCGTCCAAGAAAAGAAGCCAATTTGGACGCCCTTGAAACTAAGGTTCATTATTAGGGATGACGGTTAGGGCATGTAATTTCTATGGTACCTAAATACTTCTTCCATGACCAAAAAAAAATGTTTCAGTACAAATAAACGGGCGATTTAAGCCAAAAGGGTTAAAAACAAGATGGGTTTTTATTGGGTCCCCATTACGCTTAACGGCTCTAGAATGAGAGTGCTTCAGCCATCTTCCCATCTTAAGTGCTTAAGGAGAGCTAAATTTCTGCAAGAAGAGGTCCAGTGATAGCCCGTGTCGCATTTCGCCTCTCATAACTTGGTCTCCATCCTAGCCCTTTCCGCGTCCCGGTTACAGTCCCAGAGGAACAATGACAGCTACTTTCCCTTCGAGGATCCACCAGACTGTATTACTTTACTTACGGGATTTCGAGGATAGGGGAAGAAAGTTAGAAAGTCTTCAATTCTTGACGATTTGCTGCAACTCCAAGAGGAAACAACCCGAAATTTTGAGGAAGAATTAAATGTTTCGGAAAATTATCGCTTTTTTGACCCCTCTTACACCCTGATTGAGGATATAGCTTGCTCACAGGTTCCCGAGTGAAATGCCCCCAAGAGACCATGAGGGAGGATGACGCAAATCTTTAGTGGTGTCAAAACCCCGTAGTCAATAAGGCGAAGAAAATCGCCATGAGAAATTTCATTCTAGATAGGTCAACATCAATCCTGTAATTATTCTTCAACTTTATGTCAAATTGGATCGATTAGTTGGTATAATCACTTTTGAAAAAATGGGAAAGAATATGCCGCGGCTCGGATTCGAACCAAATACGTCATTGTAATAGAAGGTAAAAAGTAGTACTTGACGATGCAGTAAGCAATTGAGAGAAAACAAAATTACTGTTATGGTGTCCCAAATATGGCTAAAAATGGCAAAGGAAGCTCTAGAAAGTGACGAAAGTTCTAGAGGGCTAAGAAATAGAAGAAATAGTAAATTTGCTATATCTCAAAGAAAAAGAATCAGTTTGGGATGATCTTAAATGGAAATGAAAAGGTAAAAGAAGTACGAAACGACTATGGAAGCAGTTTCTTAGGGAAAAAACTTATGTCTGTCTTATGGCGCTCCAAATATGGCGGAAAATGGCAAAGGAATCTCTAGAAGTCGAAGAAAGATCTAGAAGGCTTAGTAAAAGAAGAAATGGTTAATGTGCCATATCTTAGAGAAACAGAATTAGTTTGGGATTATTTTAAATGGAAACAGAACGCTAGAAGTACACAACGACAACGAAAGCGGTTTTAAAAGAAAAAACTGATGTCTTTGTTACGGCGCTCAAAATATGGCTGAAAATGTCGAAAGAAGCTCTAGAAGTCGATGAAAGTTCTAGAAGGCTAAGAAAGAAAAAAATGGGTAATGTACGGTATTTCAGAGAAGAAAGTCGGTTTGGACCGATCCAAAAAGGAAATGAGAGGGCGATAGGAGAACGAAACGACTGGGAAAGCGGATGAATGAAAAAAATTAATGATTACCCATATTATAGTGCTTCAAGCGTGACTGAAAATGGCGGAGAAAGCTCTGGAGGGTAACGGGAAAATTTCATCCCAAATAGATCAACATCCATCCTGTATTTATTCTTCAACTTAATGTTGAATTGGATCGATTAGTTGGCCCAATGATTTTTGGACCAACGAGAAAAAATATGACCAGTTTCGGATTCGAACCGCAAACGCCATTGTACTAGAAGGCAAAAAGAAGTACTTGCAGATACAGTGAGCAATTTTGAGAGAAAAAAATGACTGTACGTGTTATAGTGTTCCGAATAGGGCTGCAAATAGCAAAGAAGGTTCTAGAAAGCGAAGAAAGTTCTAGAAGGCTAAGTGAGAGAAGAAATGGTCACGTCACTGTAGAACAAAGGAGCGATCTGCTGTGGCCCCGGTGGCGTAAGTGTGGTTAACCGCTCCATTCATACATCCCCGGTACAAATCCGGGACCTGGTCGATAAAATGACATCAATCTTCTAAGTTTAGTCTTTTATATCTAAGGAAGGTCATATTTTCAGAATAAAATCAAGGAAATTACAGCTCAATCGTTTGAATGTTATGGTTTTGTTCAATTAAATTAAATTGAATTCATTTGGAATTCGCTCTAGATTCTTACTAATATAATTTGAATTCTCTCCAATTTTTCAAGATAATTCGAATGAATTACTGAAATTATTCAAATATTTACAAATTTTCAAATTATTTTTAATTCATTCGAAATTCGCCTTGAAGTTTTATTTAATTATCCTGAATTATTCGGAATTCTTCGAAATTTACTCCAAATTCTCTTGAATCCATTTCAATTTTTCTGAATCTACTTCAAATTTACCAAAATCAGTGGAATAATCCGGGGTTGTTAAATTGTTTATAATAAATTCGAATTGAACTGTATCCAATGCGGTTTGAAATACGTCTGAAAATGGCAAAGAGAGTTTCGAAGAATCCAGGGTGAATTCGTCCAAATTTAAATAATTTGAAGGAAATAAAAAAATTCAGAAATAAATAATGATTGATTTAATGATGGTTTGAGTTTTTTCTCTCAATGAAAGAAAAGTGATTTTTCCATTTAAATAAGAACCTCGAGTGACTTCATCTCGAAGAAATTACAAGAAAGTGATTCATAAAAAGAAATGTACTAAAAGTGACTAGAGTGACTCTGGCAGCCCCGGCATGATTCAAATTCGAAAAAGAAGAGGAAAAGGAATTACCCAACCATGGCGTAAGCGGTTTCAAGAAAAAATACACTTCTCGTGCTATATAGTTTCGAATATGGCTGACAATAGCGAAAAAAGTTCAAGAAGGCGAAAAAAGTTCTAAAAGGCGAAAAAGCTCTAGAAGACGAATGAAGCAAAGAATTAGTGCATGTGCCACATCTCATGTTATATTGTATCAAATGTGGCTGGAAATGTCAGAGAAAGCTCTAGAAGGCAAAAAAGCGAAGAAATAGATAATGTGCCATATCTCAGAAAAAATTGTTTTGGGATTATACAAAATGGAAAGAAAATAAATAAAAAAAGGTACCCAAACATGGCGTAGGTGTGTTCCAGGGAGAAAAATTTCTGCTACTGCTCTATTGTTTTAAATGTGGCTGGGAGTGTCAAAGAAAGTTCTAGAAGGTCAAAAAAAGGGAAGAAATAGATAATATGTCATATTTCGATAAAAATTGGTTTGCGATGACACAAAATGAAAAAGAGGCAAGAATAACTCCTTATCTACGGCTCAGGTACGTTCCAGAAAGAAAAGTAGCTGCTCTTGTTCTATAGTTTCAAATGTGTCTGGGAATGGCAGAGAAAGCACTAGAAGGCAAAAAATAAAGACAGTTCGTGTGTCAAATCTCGGTGAAATAAATCTGTTTGGAATGATAAAAATGTAAATGAGAGGTTGAAAGAAGTTCTAAAATAAGGCTTAAGCGGCGCTAAGAAAGGAAAATGGCTGCTGTTTTATACGGTTACAAATATTGCTGCAAATGGCAAAGGAAGTTCTAGAAGGCGGAAAACCCGAGGAAATAGTTAATGTGTCATATTCCGGGAAGAATCGGTTTCGGATGGAACAAAATTAAAAAAATAAAATCAAAAAGGTAACCTAACATTGCTTAGTTGTGTTCCAGAGAGAAACACGCTTCTCATGTTTTATTGTTTCAAATGTGGCTGAGAAAGCTCTAGAAGGTTTCAAAAAATAAAGACAGTTAGTGTGTCATATCTTGGAGAAAAAAAATCGGTTTGGGAAGATCGAACATGGGAACGAGAGGTTAAAATGAGTTCTAAAACAAGGCTTTGGCGGTGTTAAGAAAGGAAAATGGCTGCTAGTTTTATACGGTTACGAATATGGCTGAAAATGGCAAAGGGAATTCTAGAAGGTGAGAAAAGTAAAGAAATGTTTAATCTGCCATATCTCGGAAAAAATCAGTTTGGGATCATAAAAAAAGAAAAAAAGGAAAAGAAAGGAAGAAAAACCTGTCGTAGGTGTGTTCCAGAAAAAAAGGCTACTTATGTTGTACTGTTTCAAATATGGCTAGATATGGCAAAGATACCTCTAGAAGGCAAAAAAACAAAAAATAGATCATTTATCATATTTCGGGAAAAATTGATTTGGAATGATCGAAAATATGAAAGAGAGGTTAGAAAAATTTCTAAAACATGGCGTTGACGGTTTTCTGAAAGTAAAATGGCTGCTCGTGTTATATTATTCCAAATATGGCTAAAATGGCGGAGAACGTTTTAGAAGGCGAAGAAAGCGAAGAAATAGTTGATAAGCCTTACCTTATAAAGAGTATGAACGAAAATTCCGAAGAATTTTCTAGATTCTAGGATATCCAAAATTCCTAAATATGTAAGAGTTTTTGAAAAATATTCTAAGGCCTTTCGAATAGATTTGAAGAATTTGAAGGGATTTCAATGGGTTTAGGGTATTTGGAAGGATTCGAAAATACTTTCAAGGAATTGACCAAATTTCAGGAGGTTTCCAAGGAAAAAATTTTATAAAACCTATAAATATAGGGTTTCAAAATATTCAGAAACAATTTCAAAAAATCTATACCTAGTTATACTCCTATAAATCTCTTAAACAACATCTGAAATTTTTCAAACTGCATGATTTTTTTAAATTCTTCAGAATAATTGGAACACACAAAAAGTATTTGAAATTTGTACTTAACGTACTTTCAAAATATCCCAGAAATTTTCAAATCCTCGGCGATCCCTCAATATTCGAAAAAAATTTTAAAAATTTCTTGGAATTTTCTAGAATACTACAAAACTTCTAGAATAACCTAGATCTCCTCCAAATTCTTGGAATCTCTCAAAAATTCTTCGAAATCTTGAAAAAAATAGTCCAGGAACGCCACTAACAAGGAGTGGAGCGTCTAACCAATTACGCCACCGGGGCCACATCAAACAGTTCCTTGTTTCTTCTACATTCAGATTAATGAAATTCATTCAGACTCGAATAAGTTACCAAATTTTACAGCACAGAGAGATGCAGACGAACGTCATTCCTTAGAAATAGGAGAAACCATGAATGATCTGCTGTGACCCCGGTGGCGTAACTGGTTAACCGCTCCGTTTTATGCGTTCCCGGTACAAATCCGGGCACTGGTGGATAAACTACCATAAATATTCTAAGTTGAGTCTTATAAATTCATGGAAGGTCTAGTTTTTGGGACAAAATTATACAAATTGCAGCTCAATCATTTGAAATTTCCTCAAAACAGTTAGCATATTCCAAAACCTGAATCAGGCGCCAGTCCCAGAAGATTAATGAACACGCTCTGATTTCTCGTACCCAAGATGGCCAAACAGATATAAAATATGTCTCTCTCGCAAGTGGTTGTGGTTTCACAAGTCAAGTGTCTTTACGCAACGTCTATGATTTTGTCAGACACTCACGATGAATACATAATCGCGAACTCGTTCAACGAGGTGAGAAGTAGCTACTGTTTGCTTATGGGCAACTGGTCAAAAAATTCGGTGCGTATAACCCATTAAGACTTCCGGTAGATCTTGAAGATACGAGTAGTCAACCCATAGAAATATACTTTTTCGAGGAAAGGTAAGAACGATTGGTGATTCAAAAAGTTCCTGTACACAGCTTTCATTCCCATTTTGAATAATTTTGAACCGATTTTTCTCCTTTAAGATATGGCACTTCAAACATTTCTTCGATTGCATTGCCTTCCAGAACTTCCTTTGCGGTTTCCAGCCATGTTTGAAACAGTACAACATAAGCAGCTGTTTTTCTTTCTGGAAACCACCTACGCCATGTTTGGATACCTTTTTCTATTTTTTATCATGACAAACAAATTTTTCCCGAAATATGACATATTATCTATTTTTTTCGCTTTTTTTGACATCTAGAGCTTTCTCTGCCATTTCCAGCCATGTTTGGAACAATATAAAACAGGCAGCCATTTTCCTTTCTTGAAACCCTCAGCGCCATGTTTTAGAACTTCTTTTAACCTTTTATTTCCATTTTTGATCATCCCAAACCGAGTTTTTTTTTCAAAATATAACACATGAACTCTTTTCATTTTTTTGCTTTCTAGAGCTTTCTCTGACATTACTAGCCATTTCCGAAACAATAGAATACGAGCAGCTGTTTTTCTTTGTGGAACGTATACCTAAGCCATAGACAAGGTACTTCTTCTTACCTTTTTTTCGTTTTGTATCATCCCAAACCAATTTTTCCCGAAATAAGACACATTATCTATTTCTTTGCTTTTTTTGCCTTCTAGAACTATCTCTACCATTTCCAGCCATATTTGAAACAGTACAACATGAGCAGCTTTTTTTTCCTAATTCACACCTACGCCGTTCTAGCACAATTTGCACTGATACAAAACAAGCAGAGAGTTTGTTTTTTCGAAACTACTCCCTCCATCGTTGAATACGGTTTTTTATCTTTAATATCCATTTTTGATCATACCAGATCGATTTTCTGCTTCCAAAATACGGCACATTAAGTTTTTTCGATTGCATTTCCTTCTAGAACTTTCGTCGCCCTCTCGAATTTCCTTTGCCATTTTTAGCCATATTTGGAGCGCTATAACACCGGTAAGTCTTTCTCTTATTTAACAGCTTTCCCATCAGTCGATTTGTACTTCTTGTACTTTTTCATTTCCATTCTAGATAATCCTGAACTGATTTTTTCTCCCCAAGATATTGCACATTAACTATTTTTCCGCTTTTTCCGTCTTCTAGAGCTTTTCCAAAACATTACCCATGTTTTCGCTTGCATTTCCTTCTAGATCTTTTTTTGTCATTTTCAGCCAATACTCTTTTTAGGATATGGAGTAGGTAAAAATGAAACAATTTATTCTAACGACTTTTTCTGATAAAAGCAAAATTGTCCGAGTTATAACGCAAGATCGAAAAGAAAATCACAGAGAAAAAAATATTTCTTCTTGGGATCTCTACAAGATGGTGGATACAACTTTTTGGATTTTCTCAAAAAATCAAAAATTCCCATTTTGATCGCACAAAAAAAATTTTTAATAATGTGTGAACTCGATAACTTTCGAAAGAATGATCATTTTGGATTGCCCTTTGGCACACATTTTGAGGGACCGAAAAGACAGGATGAGTTCGTTAACCAGTTATTTTGGATCAAAAATCAAAGGAGGGGAACATTTTGAACATTTTTTTGGAATTTTTTTTCCAAGACTCAAAAATTGTAAGTACGGTTTCTTGTAGGAGGTGAAAAATGAAACATTTATTCTAACGACTTTTTTTGATAAAAGCAAAATTGTCAGGGTTATGGCATTTTCAAAATCCAAAAATATAAGAGAAAATGAGAATTTTTAGCCAAATAACGCAAGATATAAAAGAAAGATTGATCATATTGGATTGTGCTTTGGTACATTTTTTCAAAACCGAAAAAGAAAGGACGAGTTCGTTTTCCAGCTGTTTTGGATGAAAAATCAAAGAGGGAGAGCATTTTGAGAATTTTTTTTGGATTTTTTTTCCAAAAATCAAAAATCGTAAGTACGGTTTCTTGTAGTAGGTAAAAAGTGAAACAATTTATACTCATGATTTTTTTTGATAAA
>WSXT02064300.1:0-12537 GCA_011762715.2 Neuroterus valhalla | reverse complement strand
ATATATATATGTGTGTGTGTGTGTGTGTGTGTGTGTGTGTGTGTGTGTGTGTGTGTGTGTGTGTGTGTGTGTGTACACACGGATAAAGTTTTCGCCTTTTACTGAACATTCCTGTGAAGGGGAACAAATGATGAGCCTTATTGATTAATTTTTTTCGTACCCGACGCAAGTTGATTCGGTTCGATTCCTTTGGCATCGAACTGATGGGCCCACGACAGGGCCACCGAACGCGTCCTCAGATTGCGGATAGAGGGTCCCTGTGACGAGATGTCCAGGGATGGTCCCGAAGAAAAAACTCCAAAGCTAAGGCGTAAACAACCGTGCTGTGCTCTGTAAGGGTGGACAATCCCTTCCCTAGCTACTCCCGGGAATAATTATGGAAACACTTTACTCAAATCCAATTATGAATGCAGTTCAAAATGATCGAATGCGCAGAGCACCTGACAATGGTTCGGCCAGTATTGCCGATCATTCCAGAGTTCGGGGTGCTGAATTAGATGGAAACACGATAACTAACCGGCGAGAAAATTTACGTTTTTGATGGATGAATCAATTGGATAATGACCTTCTTTGTTGCTATGATGCCCTAACCGCAGAGGTTACATGGTACGGCTGCACGCTCTGTGGTGTCAGAAACACCCAGATATCTCGCACCTTTCGCAGCAAGTGTAAAGAAACCGTGCTGTTAACCTCGCACGAACAAGAGATGTACGCGGAACGCTTCCTCAACAGCTGCAAGAACAAGCCGCAGAGTTTCAGGTTTCTCTCAAGCTCATGATCTGGCAGAAATTAATGCTACCCTTCGTGAAGATCTCTCAGAAGATGCCGACCTCTGGACCATCACCTGTTCAGTTTATGATGCGTCGAGAGTTTTTGCTGATTCACATCGAAGGTCCAAACCAACAATTGATGAACAAACCAAAAAGCGCTCGCATCAACTAAACAAGAAGATTTTCTGGGCAATCAAAACGCGTCCCGTATGCAGTCTGTGATTGACTACATAAATCTGGTGAGCCTTCTACCGCATGGGTCCGAGGGTTTCCTCATGGAATGAGGATCCATCATCACACATTGAACATATCAAAGCTAATGACCATCAAACAGCACATTGTTGACGAAATAAGAGTACTATCTGACGCAAGGAGGAGAATTAAAAAGAGGGTAAAGATGGTTCGGGAAGAATCAAAAGTTTTTCGCTGACTCATCGCGCATCTTAAGTGATCCTCCTGTTTTTGTCAAAAACCCACAAAAGTCCGAAGGAGTCGAGGCATCCTGGAGGGAGATTCACGAAGTGAAACATTCATTAGATGAAGGTACTAAGAACATCATACATTCAAGGATCTGTGCAATTACTTCATAATATCTGAGAAGGGATGCCCACCAATCACTGCTGAGGAGGAAAAGAAAGTATTAAGGGGTACGAAGAACTTCTCCGCTGCTGGTCCAGATTGTATTAGGAACTTTAGGTGGAAGAAAATCACTTCTACACGCCATCATCTGGCCCGCATCTGTACCTCATATTCAAAGTCGGAGATCCCTATTCCGCAGTGGCTGGTGTAAGGGCAAACTGTACTCCTACCGAAGAAAAGCGACTTGTCCAACCCAAGGAACTACAGACCAATTACTTGTCTGGAAACGGTGTATAAGATCTTTACATCTATCCTGAATGACAGGATTGTTCGGATGATTGGACCTGCATGGAGTGAGATTTACGAACAGCGACGATCGAAAAGAGGCGCAGCAGGTTGTCAGGAAAACCTGCTGATCGACAGGAGTATCTGCAAAGACGCTGCAAACCACGAACGCAATCTGTCGATGGCATGGACTGATTACCAGAAAGCTTTTGATTCAACTTTCCGTAGACTTATCATCTCTTTGTTAGAAAGCTTGAAAGTTCAATCAGATATAGTAGGATGCATTGAGAGATTAATGCCTCTTTGGAAGACCAGATTTACTATCACTTCTGGAAAACATCGTGTGACTACAAACAGTGTCCCTTTCCAGAGAGGTGTCTTTTAGGGCTGCTCAATGAGCCCTCCCCTCTTCTGCATCACACTACTGCCTCTATCCCTCGCGCTTCGTGATTCTCGTGGATACCTCTGTAGCGGAACTAATGTGCGTGAGCATAACGTCACTCATATCTTTTATATGGATCACTTAAAGATCTATGCTTCTGGAAAAGATCATCTTGAAGATGCTCTAAGTATCGTCGGGGAAGAAAACACGAGAAATCGGTATGGACTTTGAGTTGGGTAAGTGTGCTAAGATTCACCTGAAACGTGGACGAATAGCAGGTATAGATAGGGACCCTGAGCTTGTTGACCGAAGTGTTATTAGACACCTTAGCGCTGGAGAGACCTACAAATATCTGGGTGTGCCTGAGAGCCGCATTCAGGATACAACATCAGTGAAGGAGGTTCTCCAAAGCAGATAAAACACCTGCTCCGACGGATTCAGTCGTTTAACCTGTCGTCGTTGAACAAGATATCTGCTACTTACATGCCTACCGTCCCAGTTCTACTCTATTCGTTTGGAGTGGTTCCATGGACGAAAAACGAAGTCGAGGCCCTTGATATTACTACGCGCAAGATGATGTATATGGAGAAAAGCTTGCATATCAACTCGTCCGTTTCGCGTTTATACATACATCGCACGCCATGAAGGAGGCCGCGGACTTTCGAATCTTCAATGCCTTTACAACCGAATCATCTTAAGTACTGTTTATATCATCGTGAACGCTAGATATCCTCTCCTGACAATGGTCAGGAATCACAAAATGAGTAGAGAGTGAGCGTTCCTTGACAAAGCCGCGGAGCATATTAGAAGCATATTACGTCAAGAGGTTCCCAGCGATAGGTGCAAGGCGTGTCTGAAACTCCCTGAGCACCTATGGCATATACTATCGAATCGCCCTGTTCATGCAGGAATGACGTATCTGTGCAGACACAATGCTGCCTTAAGAGTGCTTTACCACCATCTTTGTCGCTCTTATGGCGTTGGCCGCGACCCCGCCTTGCCGACCGCTCCAAGGGGGATAGAGTCTATTGTTGAAAACGGGGAATGCCGAATCTACTGGAACTACGATTTCTCGACCATAGCCCCAATCCAATACACAAGCCCTGACATCGTGCTCCTTGATAAGCGTGACCGAACTATGTTATATTCGTGATCGAAGTCCCGGCCCCGGACGACTACAACATCAAAGGCAAGAAACCGAGAAAAAGGAGAGATACAAAGTTCTCAGAGAACACCTACAGCAACATCATAGAGGATATTGGGTTAAATTAATTGTTCTCATTATCGGTGCTCTTTGAGGTGCGACGCCTTCACTGGTTAGCAACCTTAAAGGCATCCCCGTATGCCAGAAGTATAACGTGGCACTTGCTGGATGGATGCAAAGAGCAGTCATACTTGATTCCATACTTGATTTCATATTGCATAGAGTGCACCACTTACCGTGAGGATTATTATGTACTTATGTTCACGTCATATTAGATAGTTTATATTCATTTCATGAATTATGGCCCTACACGGCTAGGCTGTTGGCGCGATGGCGCTACTAAAAATCACTGCTGACTTTGAAAATTCCTCAAAAACGTTTGGAAAGCTTTTGGAATTACACATTTCAATAAATAAATTTTTTCTCATTTGAAAGGAGTTCGCGCATTCATATTTTTCGTCATCAAGTTTAGAAATACTTGAATGGACAGAAAATTATTTTTAAGAAAACATGATATTGTGTGTATAACATGATGATTATAATTTAAATTATTCGAAAGCACACACCTGAATGAAATATAATATTCTTGTGAGCGTTCTTCTGATTATTTAGAACAAAAAAAGGAGAAAATGTATCACAATATGTGTCAACCGTTTGAAATAAAAGTTAAAAACAATAAAAAAATAACTTTTAGTTCTTGATAATGCCCGAAGAGAATAAGGAGTATGTTTTAGTACGCATACATTTCTTTAAATCAAACAGTTTTTATTGTATGCCGAATCTTATTTACTTCACTCAGAAAAACATTTTCCTTAGAAAAAGGGAACTGTTTTTCCAACATACTTTTTTTATCAAACAAAAACAATTTGAAACGTATAAAATCATTTTGAATTGGAGGAAAATGTCAATTGATTAAAGAAACCATTTCTTCCAATCAAAAGAAACTTTTTTTGGAATCAGTTCAGAAACCTTCCATTTGACCGATAGCATATGAATAATTGATAAATAATGTAATGTAATTTATTCACATCCCTTTTACGGGGTTGAGAGCCTCACTCTGAACCAGGTCTCCACAAATATTTCTTTTATTCTTCCTATCGAATCTTCATCTACTCTCATTTCTTTCATTGCCTGCCACAATACCTTCCTGTTCACTGAGTCAAATGCTGCTTGAAGGCTACAAACCAGACCATCAGTTTACCTTTTTTGCGCCCAAAGTTCCTATTTACTAAATAGTTTAGGACGTAAATGTTATCAGTTGTTCCCATTCCTTTCCTGAAACCCGTCTGGTTGTGTGGGATACTTTCTTTCTCTTCTACCTGACTCTCAAGCCTGTTCCTAAGCACTTCTGCATAGATCTTATACCCCACCGACCTCAGAGTAATACCTCTATAACCCTCCATCTTTTCTTTGTTATATACCGTTCTTATGAGTGGAATCACTAGCCTCCATTCTTCAGGCCAACCTTTTCCTCTGCATACTTTGTTACAAAATCTCCACATCTCTTCTCTTATTCCCCCCTCCTCCCATATTTGAGAGCTTCATTCGCCATGCCATCCTCTCCTGTCGCCTTATTTCTGTTTAGCCTTCCGATTGCCTCGTTTACTTCCTCCCAACTTATATCGTTTTTATTTTCCCCTCCTTCCATTGTTACCTTCTTCTCTTCTTCTCTAACCTTAATTTTTTCTCCGCCTAACAGTCGTTTTGAGTTCTTCGCCCATCCACTCATTTTCATATCATCTTCCTTCTTCGTCTTTCCCTATTTGTTACCTCCCATACCTTTCTCTCCTTCACCGATTTCTCCACATCTTCCTCATATCTTTCCTTTTCCTTCTGCTTTTTCTCGTTTACTATTACCTCATATTCTTGCTTCCTCCTGTTGTACTCCCTTTTGCTAATCTCTCCTCTTCTTCATTCTCTAACACTAACCTTTATATTCTCTTTACCTTCCTTACTCTCTTCTTCCCACTATCCTATTCTTTCTACATCCCCCTCCTCTTTTGGTGTTACACACTCTTTGGCCTTATCTATTACACCCTTGATTCTCTCTATTATCTCTTCTACCCCTACCTCTTCTTTACCTTCTTGATTCTCCTCCTCTATCTTTGCTCCAAATCCCTTCAACTTTTCCCTTCCCCAGCGCCCCATTTCTTACCTTTCTTACCTTTCCTCCTCCCTTCCTACCTCTAGAATGTTTATGACTCCATTTCAATTTCGCTATTACTGGAAGTGCTCTGAACCTATCTCATTACTCACTTCTATTCCTACCATGAGCTTCCGTACCCTGTCTTCTGCTAGAACGTAGTCCATTACTGTTTCTCCTTTACCTGTGAATGTTATTTCACCATCCTCGTCCTCTTTGTATTCCCATAACAAATAAACCATCCTGCTTCTCCTATCGAGTTCAGAAGTATCTTACCCTCGCGATCTATTTCCTCATGTTTCGATTTCCTCCTCTTCTTCCCATACCCTACTCTAATTCTTCTCATCATAACTCCATCCTTTGTTTCGCCCTCTTCATCTGCTCCTTGATCAACCAGAAACCTTTATCCTTATTTTTTATCCTGACACATTCCAGAACGCTATACTAGCTTCCTTACCACCCTCTTTCGCTTCTCTTGTCCCCGTTTTCAATCTTTTTTGTCTTTTGTATACCCCGCCGCGTCCTCTCCACTTACATTCTGCTGTCCTGTTTGTTTCTCTCTTCCTTGCTTTGTTTGATAGGCTTTTAATTCTCCTTCTTTTTCGTCCCAAATCCTCAACTCTCCGTTTACCCACATTCTATCCCTCCCTTCTATAACCCTGCTACCTTTCCTTGTTTCTTTCTATGCACTTTGCCCTATCATCAATTTCCTTCTCCTCTCATGCTGCTTCATATCTTCTTCGATTCTCTCTGTTCTTCTTTTCAGCAATCTCTTTTTTCCCATTATTTCGAATCTATCTTCCGCTTTTTATATCTACCCCCTTGATCACAACGTTCTTTCTTCTCCTATTTCTTTGTTCTCCTCCTATCTGTGTTAATCTCTAGCATACAATCTCTTTCTCTGCCTGTCCGTTTTCCCAGCTTCATTTGTCCTCCCGCTTACCACTGCTGCCAACGTTTTCTGCTCAGTCATCCCTTCTAATTTCTTTACTCTCTCTTCTAGTTCCTTTATAAACCTTTCCATGCTACCCTCCTGTTCTTTCTGTCGTTTCTCTATTGCTTCAAGTTTCTCCTAGATTTTATTTTTCTCTCCTCTCCATAATTCGCCCAATTTCTTGCGCAGTTCTCGTACCTCCTCTTTCAGTAATTTATAGTTTTCTCAGTAATATAAAGATGTTTTTTCTTAGTGTTCGACAGTGCCTAGTCCAGTATTTCAATGCATTTTACTGAACTGATGACAATAATGGCCATAAAAATAAACACAAATTTGATGGCCAAAAAAATATGTATATTCTAATTTTAATGTTTAACATAACATTCTATGATATCTTCATGGCTATGTTCCTAAAAATAGCAAGGGTAACGGTCTTGGGAACAAATAATTAAAAACACAATTTTTATCCAAATAACAATGGCAATTTTCTGAAAATATTTAATCTAGAAAGAAATTTTATTTTACACATTCTTTTCTCATTTAAACTACATAAATTTCTTTTGAATTATTACAAAAATGTATGAGGAAGAACACTTTTCATGAAGAAGAAAATGTATTCGTTACATAATCCTAATGAGGGTGGAACGTTACGTGCTTATAAAATAGGCACCATACCATTATGGAATATGATAAAAACAAAACAATAATTTTAAAAAATTTTATTACCATGAATTAAAAATTTTAATTTCATCTTATTTGACTTTGACTTTTTTCCATTGTTTCAGTTATGGGTTACGCGAAATTGGGGTAGACACAGTGGAGCAGTAGAATCTAATTTGAGAAGTTGCGTGCTTGGCAGATACTTCAACGTTTTTATGTTCCAATGTTTTAAAATCAAATCGATGACTATAACAGGTTCTAATGAGAAAGAATATTCGAATTGAAAGAAATTTGTTGTTGAAAATTTATTCCTCAATGTTGATATCGAAATATAGTGTATTTATTAACAAATAGATTAGTAGCCGTTAGTAGTCGAAAAGTTAGCAGCCGCGTAGTCATGATTCATTTAATTTTTTCAGGACATTCCCATTTTACTCCAGGTAATGGCTTATCTTGGCACGGTCCGTTTGCCTTTACTACATCTAAAATAATTAATCATCCTTATTATTAACATTGAAAAATATAAGATAAAATTAGTATCCTAGTGCGACATACTTTATCTTGTCTTGCATACAAATAATTATTCTGTTCGTATAAAAAAGATATTTAAGTGATTCAAACCGAAATAGGCATGAACAGGATACCTGTTCCGGAACCATTATTTCTCTGAGTGTCATTTTAAGTACATTTTTCAAAGCTGGTTTTGAGTTTGACAATGAAAAGGCTTTATCAAGTCAAGTTTGAAAAAAACATGGTAAAATAAAAAAATTCATTAATGTTGGAAGAATGTACAATATAGAGCATTTTTTTTGCCGTATCGAATTCAGCGCCCAAAAATCTATTAAAAATTACCAGAAAAATTCAGGAGACAAAAAGATGGTCATTTTTGTGTGAAAATGTTATATATTTACAACTTACGTCTTCCACATTGGACGAAGCAATGTAATTGACCTTCACCCTTATATTTGCAACCATCATTACCGCAAATATCGATTTTGCCGCCCCCATATTTTCCCTAGAAGCAAATAATCTTCACATTCTGATCATTCATGATTGAAAAAGTATAAGAATCGTCCGAAATTTTAAATCTGAGTTTTTCAACGGATCTCCACGTTTTGAGACCTTCTGAAACCGAAAACCAGGTTTTGACGATGGTGTCTGTCTGTTGGACTGTATTGCCGTCCGGTTGTCCGTAAATACGATAAGCTCAAAAAAATAGACAGTTCGAACCGAGCTTTGGTACATTTGTGAAGTGTTACAAAAGAGAGAATGAGTTCATACTCAGGCTTCCTTAACCACCAGTTCTGGGTTTACTAATCGAAAATGCTATGAAAAATTAAAATTACCTATTTGATGCCAAACTGCGTGAGTTGCGTGAAAACGTGAACAAGATAAATTGTAGCTTTCCAACAGTCCTACAAATCGTCGATGAATCTTTTGATCATACGACTTGTGATTTTGGTTTTTTCTGTAAAAAATTGTTTAAAACAACCAAAATCAAATTTTTAATAATTGCGGACTGGCGTGGGCCAGCGAGGGGATGACGCTACTTAGACAAACAATCAGGCAAACAGAATATCACCTTCCAAACAAGAGAGGAAGAAGGCTCTCATGCCTCATCAGGCCTAAAAATTTGTTGGGGGTCACCCCGAAATATTCGAACAGATTTAGCCTCCGGAAGCTACGATAACGATAGCTCTCCCAGAACCCGACGCAATTGGAGATAAACGGACATCAGACTCGTCACCTCCACAACACCGGCGATTATAGAGTCGGAAATTCAATGCGTGAGAAAAGAAATCACGTATGCACTCATTAGAAGACAGAGGTACTCATCGGGCTCTCCCAATGCCGGAAGACCCCACTCACAGACACCCTTTACAGACGCTCCAAATAGCCGTGGAGCTCCACTTCTCAGCCACCCATCTCCGAACGCCGATGAAGAGCCGCGCGCAGGTCGGAGGCAGAACCAATGAAAACCAATACTGACTGCAGGAGAGAAGCGAGCACCTGCCCTGGGGGGGAGAGCTTGCGAACTCTGGCCTCCCCACTTTTGACAGTTGATACAGAGAAAACTCAAAACTGTAAGGAACCTGTAAAGGACACAAAACTCCTTGAAACCGCAGCTGCAAGTCGAATCCAAACTTGACCGTCACGGAAGCCAGCAGCAGCAGATAAATTATTAACACCGTAAAAATTCGATGAAAAACAAAAATTTCTGTCGAAATTGAAGCGCGAGAATCACGATGAGAATGTGCACCTCTGATCACACAGAGTTCTAAGAAACGTTATCTTTACTTATACGAGTGGAGATATAAATATGCGAGCGCCAAACGCCAGTCTAATATATAATCGAGCGCAGGATTCTGCAGTCGTGCACCTTAGGCGCGCTCAAACTTACGAGCGAAGCGAGCCGCTTGCGTAGCGCACGATGAGAATGTGTCGGCGAAGCGGACAGATTTTAAAATAAATTAACATGCATATAATTTTGCAGTGCAGAAAATAAAAAACAAAACTTTGTATGCTCACCTCGCATCCCGTTTTGCATTCAAAACTTCCGTCGGAAGCTGCAAAGCAATTCGTCAACAGAGCTTCCATTGCTTGAAAAGTAAAATATATGAACATTATTTTTCCAGAGGGAGGATCAGTAAATCAGAGAACTCAACACCTTGAATGTTCCCTCCACTGATCAGTAACCTAAAATTACCTGTTATTCCTCAACTGAAACGTTAAATACCAAAAAAATTTATTAATGTCATAATGGTAATTCAAAAGAAAAAGTGAACTCCTATTATCTTTTTGAAAAAACATATATTTAATAAAGGATGTGGAAATTTATTCGCTTAAGAATGTTCTAAATTACACTGCTCCTGCGGAGGTTATCCCTTCAAGAATTGGCTTTGTAAAAGCAGGCGTCCCGAAAGAGGCTATTCCCGGATAACACCAAACGTCTTGCAAACGTTTTCAAAACGTTTTCTGACAACCGTTCAAACGTTTGTAAATTTTTGTGAACAAAACGTTCTGATAACGTCGGATTATTACACATATTTTTGATATTTTGACCAAGCAAAATGAAGGCAGATTATATTTCCAAACGTCTCTAAAACGTTTGAAAGACATTCATCAAACGTCTACAAAACGTTCAAGAAGATTGAAGAACGTTTGATCGAAGAATAAAATTTTTTTTTGTAGCCCCATATACCTTCGATGGTATTAAGACTATACCCTGAATTCTAATGATAACTTTCCCGTGTCTTTTCTTATAAACATATGTTTCAAACTCGTATATATAGTAATCACCATAATTCCCCGCCACTTGCGAGAAAGGTCACGCCATCTATCGGATTATTCGTTGATCAAACGTTTACAAAACATTTGGAATAAAGTCGTAATTTTGATTGTTCAAAATTTTACTTCTCAAATTTTCCTCAAACTTCTTTGAAGGTTTACCAAATTTCTTTCAAACGTTTTGAAAAGTTTGAAATACGTGATGAATTTGTGGTCGCTGAAGATTTTATTGGTCAAACGTTTTTAAAACGTTTGTAAAACGTTAGACCAAGCAAAACTTGATCAGGAAGGTTTGGAGAACATTTGATCGAAAAATAATTTTTTTTTTGTATACTTTCGATGGTAATTAGACTATACCCTAAATTCTAATGATAACTTTTCGGTGTCTTTTCTCATAAACATATGTTTGAAAGTCATATATGTATAGTAATCACAATGGTTTCCTGCCACTTGCGAGAAAAATCACTCCGTCCATCAGATAACTTTGTTGATCAAACGTTTTCCAAACGTTTACAAAACATTTGGAACACGGTCGTAATTTCGATCGTTCAAAATTTTACTTCTCAAATGTTCCTTGAACTTCTTTGAACGTTTCCCAATTTCTCTTATAAGTTTTCCAAACGTTTTGAAAACGTTTGAAATACGTGTTGATCTTAATTTTAATTAATTTCAATTTTAAAGAGAAAAGCAGAAGAATTTAAAAAAATAAACACATGTGTGTGTGTGTGTGTGTGTGTGTGTGTGTGTGTATATATATTTCAAGAAGACCAGTAAATCAGTGTATATCAGGATTTGTAAGTGATATTCATTATATAGAAATACCATTCAATGTTATACATTGGCCTAGTTCGCATAATAAAAGGCTTTTTATTGATTCAATAAATCCGTTTAAAGACTGTCAGAAAATACCAACATCATAGGATATACTGTTGATTGTATTGAATGATCTGGAATTGGCTGATAACATACTGTGATATCCATAATCAGTCCTGTGATCAGGTACACTAAACATCGCACCATCTGGCCGGAGCAATCTGGATGGTATTTTGAATTGAATTTTTACATTCTCATTCAGAAGGTATTAGATTTATGTAAAATTTGACCCCCCCCCCCCTCCGTTTTTGTCGAATGTCCACGTTTTGAGACCCCCTGAACCCGAAAAACAGGTTTTTACGAATGTATCTGTGTGTCTATGAGCGCGATAACTATCGAAAAAACTAATTGATTTCATTGACCTTTGGTACACTCTTTCAGTGTCAGAAACTGAAGGTCGAGTTCGTAAGCCAGCTATTTTGGATCAAAAATAAAAGAGGGGAGGGGCACTTTTAAAAATTTTTGAGACCTTTTTTTTCAAGATCTGATAATCGTAAGTACAGCTTCCTGTAGTGAGTAATAAGTCGGAAAATTTATTCTCAAGATGTTTTTTGATGAGAACAGAATTTTCAGAGTTATGATATTTTCAAAATTCGAAAATGTAAACAAAAATGAGAATCCTTAGCTTAACAGCGAAAGATATGAAAAAAGGTATAGATGAAAAAATGTTTCTTTTTGGAAGCCCTATAAGGTGGACTTCACAGCTTTTTGAATTTTCTCAAAAAATCGAAAATTCCAATTTTGATCGCACGAAAAATAATGGTAAATAATCTGTGAACTCAATAAATTTCGGAAGAATGATGATATTCGATCGTGCTTTGGCAGCTGTTTTTGATCAAAAATAGAAGAGGGGGAACATTTTGAACATTGTTTTGGACTTTTTCTTCCGAGAATCAAAAATTTAAATTACGGTTTCTGGTATTAGGTGAGGAGTGAAACAATTTATCTCAAAGATTTTTTTTATAAAAACAGAATTGTCAGAGTTATGGCATTTTCAAAATTCGAAAATGTAAACAAATATGAGAATTTTTAGCTTAACAACGAAAGATATGAAAAGAAGGAATAGATGAAAAAATGTTTCTTTTTGGGAGCCCTATAAGATGGACTTCACAACTTTTTGAATTTTCCCAAAAAATCGAAAATTCCGATTTTGATCGCACGAAAAATAATGGTAAATAATCTGTGAACTCGATAAATTTCGAAAGAAGGATGATATTCGATCGTGCTTTGGCAACTGTTTTTGATCTTAAATAGAAGAGGGGGAGCATTTGAAAATTGTTTTGGACTTGTATGTATGTATGTATGTATTTAATCTCTTCCCATTTACGGGTTTGAGGGCCTTCGTTCCCTTTACAATAGTTTACATAAGTGCCTTAAACTACTTATTCTAAGATGATATAGCGCTTAAAAACTACTTTT
>WSXT02064278.1:0-12539 GCA_011762715.2 Neuroterus valhalla | reverse complement strand
GGTACAAGCGTGAGGGGTAGTGGTCACTGGAAGGGGAAGGTAACCCAGGTATCTCGCGCGCAACTGGGCTATACCCGCACCGGTATCTGGGTAACTTTTTTCTCCGAAAAGCCGCATGAATAAATTATTTTTACCTCGCTCATAAGTTCGTGACAAAGATTGTTACCTCGGATTCACGAAGGTTTAGTTTGTTGTTAGATTTTTCACAAGTTACGTTACAGAAACTCTGCGAAGAATCCAAGTTTTTGACTTTTGTTGTTAGGAAAGGTGTTTTGTTATGTTAATCTTGCTAATAAGTTCGTGAGGAAGACTGTCACCTTGGATTAACGAATGTTCACTTTGTTTTTGTTTTTTTGTTACTAGTTATAAAACAGAAAATCTCCTGAGAATTAAAGTAACTGACTGTTCATTATTGAAGGTATTTTTCATTTCAATCTTACTAATATTTTTCTGAAAGAAGACTATTTGTTTGATGTGTTTCAAGATCGTTTAGTTTTTCGTAAGTTTTGGTAAAAGTAATGTAACAAGCTTTCCGCGAAGAATCAAAGTGTGTTTCTTTGCTGTTGGAGAAGGTGTTTTGTTATTTCACTCTTGCTTGCAGGTTCGTGAGTAAGACCTTTGATTAACGGATGTTCAGCTTGTTTTTAGTTTTGTTTCGAAGGAATTCCAAAGAAACTCTGCAAAGAATCGAAGTCTGAAGAATTGAATTTTATCTGCTAGAGAAGGTCTTCTGTTATTCGAGTCTTGCCGAAAAACTTGTGCGATGGACTGTTTTCTTGGATTCACAAATGCTGAGTTCTTTGTAGGTTTTGTTACTATTTATGTAACCATTATTCTATAAGGAATCCAAGTCCATGACTTTTGTTGTTAGAAAAAGTGTTTTGGTAATTCGTTCTTGCTAATGCATTTCGCAGGAAGACTGTTTCCTTGGTTTAACGAATGTTCAGTTTGTTGTGAGTTTTCTTACAAGTTATGCAAAAGAAAATCAGCGAGGTGTGACTTTTCTAGCACAAATATTCTTGATTTTCATTCAAATCGGGGAGATCACTAAACAAATGAGGATGATATGTTTTAAGAATTTCTCGATAGTACATGCCGTAGGTGCTTACTATAGGTTTCAAAAGGCCTGACCTCTCTACAAAAATTTGAATAAGTCGGTGACAAGATCTCGCTGAAGAACAAAACAAACTCCATTGTAGAGTTCACTTTATTATCCATGAATCTCCTATTCATGGTTTCCACATATTGATTATAAATGGAGTCAGGATAAGGTGCAGGTACAAAAACACGGTCACAAACGTAAATTTCAGAACAGTCAACTTTGACTTGTTCTGGTTTCTTGAAAAATTGATAAAAAGGAATGAAACAAGATCAGACGGCTACCTTGATAATCCGTCTGACTGTAAATATCATTAAAATGTTGAAATAATAATTAATTGAGCTCACCGAGTTAATTATAGAGGAAGATGCGATCTCAGTTCCAAATTGTGATAAAATACTCTGATAAAGCTCAAAATAATTTTAAAAATTCAAGCATAAAAATGAAAAAAGGATAACGGTTGTAAGACAGTGACATAATGGGCTATAAACAATTATTTTTTCTGGTTTTTTTTTTGTTGCTTGGGAGCGGCAAGTGTAAGTGATACAGTACCAACCATTGTCTGGTCCAGCTCAACCAGGGTCAACATTCACCTCTTCCAGATGCCTGCAAATAAATTTGGGTGTAACTTCGAAGGCAAAAGCGTAGGAAATATTTTTGTTAGTCATGAAGAGAATGACAGATGAAGGAATCGATTTTTCCACTGCAGTTTGTTGAGAATCCAATGTTTCTATTGAATTTAATTCATAATTAGCTGATTAATAATAATTGAAGGAATAATAATTATTTATTTGAGTAAATGGAAAAGAAGAAGTAAGAAATATTTGATTTTTTTTTAATGGCACATAAAAACTCTCTTCATTTCTGAACTAAGAAGCTGTAATAAATAAATCTCATCAATTCGGTAATGAATTCATTATTTATAACTTACACATGTAAACCTCTATTAAATAAGTATTAAAAATCCTTTGATTAATCTAAAATACAGTATGACTCGAGATAATCCTTTGGGACCAAGCGCAGTGTCCTATCCTATCGTTCAAATCACTTGAAAAATCATTTTATATTGGAGAACGTTAAATCAATAGATCGCTGAACAGTGAGCATCCGTTCTACCTGCCCCTCGCTTTGGGGCATGTAGCGCGTGCATCGAGACACCTGGACAATAACTCGTGATTGTCTCTTACGCTCGCTACTTACAGCCTGTCAATCACGCTTTGTCTCCGAGACAGTCGCATCTTGAAAAGTACATCTTTAATTTTGGTTCCTTCTGTGAACCAGAATTATAGTGCTACCAATGCATTCATTCTTTTAAATCATTCAATTTTGAAATTATAATCATCCAAACAATACCACATTCCTGAAAATATCTAACTCTATCGAACTTTCAAAAACAATATTTCGGTAAAAATAGTGGGAATAGTTAAAACATAATGAAATAAAATATGAATAGAAATAACAAATTGGTAGCGTTCGGAATCAAACAAAGTTTGACTGCGAATTTCTTGATGAATACGTTGAAAATTATATAATATTTGAATGCAGATGAACAACCAGAAACTATCATCTATCAAAATTTTAGAAAACCTTCGAATAAACGCAATTGCGAAAAAATTTGCTAATTTTATTGGAATGAGTAGAGTATGACTTATGGTTCGGAGATTTTCTTCAACTTTGCAAATACATGAAACCAGAGGTTATCTGTTTGATCGTATGCTATCATTCTTCTTGAATGATATTTTTTTCTATCTCTTGGAGTTTCCTCTGTTTCTTGAATCGAACTGTGAATTTGAAAAGTAGAATTTGTATCTTCAAATGGATATCCGTTGCTTACGCCTTTGCTCTTTTTTCCATTTTCCACAAGTTACAGGCATCAGAAAGCTTGTAAAACGTGCCGAACATGATGTTGATCTTGGACTAACACTGATCCTAATAACTCCTTTTATGCTCAGTCAAAAAAAAACTAAAGAAAAAAATAATCACCAATAGCCAATCATATATTTGCTCTGAACCTTCATTTCTTTTTCCATTAAAATATTTGGATTTTCTGAATTATTTTGAGCTTTAGCAGAGTATCCTAGCACAATTTGGAGCTGAGATCGCATCTCCCTCTCTAATTAACTCTGTAAGCTTAATGGAGTATGGTGGATAAGACTGATAAAAATGAGAATTACTTGTAATTTTGACAGAACGCGTGTTATAGCTTACTCTAACTATGGTTCAAGTTTCATGAACCTTCAGAACCTCGAACTCGAGAAATTCATTATTGAAAATAACATGTGTTACGGATAAATTTACGACATGAATTATTCAATATCTTTTGATAAAGGTCCTGAATGATGATTTTGAAAGCAGCGCTGGTTTTTTTCTTATTTTTTACGTATCTCAGATTTTTTTTATTATTTTATCGTTTTTAAGTATCTTCATAACCTGAAAAAACTGCATTTTCCCATAAGATCACATGTTATTTTCAGTAAATCATTTCTCGAGTTTAAGCTTCTGAAGGTTCATGAAACTTGAACCATAGCACAAGTAAGCTATTACACGCGTTCTATCAAAATTACAAGTAATTCTCATCTTTATTAGTCTTATCCACCATACTCCCTTCATTAATTGATATTTCAAAATTTTAATGATATCTACAGTCAGACGAAATTCCAAGGTAGCCGTCTGATCTTTTTTCATTCCTTTTTATCAATTTTTTAAGAAACCAGAACAAGTCAAAGTTGACTGTTCTGAAATTTACGTTTGTGACCGTGTTTTTGTACCTGCACCTTACCCTGACTCCATTTATAATCAATATGTGAAAAACAATGAATGGGAAATTAGTAGCTAATAAAATGACCTTTACAATGGAGTTTGTTTTGTTCTTCAGCGAGTTCTTGTCACCGACTTATTCAAATTTTTGTAGAGAGGTCAGGACTTTTAAAACCTATAGTAGGGAGTTTCTGATGCGCCCTGCAGCTATCGCTGGAAGTCTTCACGTACATGTGGTTGCGGTATAGTAAGGTGGAAAACACACTATCCTGACAAATGGTACTCTCTGTGCCTGAATTGGACCAAATGATTTGAGGGGAGCAAATATTAACTTACGTGACAAGTATTGATCTTTCACAATTGTGTAGAATTTCCCGTGCATCCAGAAATGCACTGTCCTCACCTGCAATGTTAAGATTCAGGCCAAGATTCTCAGCCGCCTGCTTCGCGACTTTGTAAAGAGTCGCTCCCACTCAAGTTCAGGCCGCGCTCAGAACTTTTTGCTTGCAAAGTCATTGGAGATTGAGAACTCCACGTCCTCCTTTATGGAGTAAAATGTATAAGCGCATAACGGACGAGTTGATTTACAAGTTTTTCTTTATCTACATTATCTTGCGCGTAGTGATGTATAGTATCTTAAGCTCGTGCTTCGTTCATGGGAGTTAAATCGAAAGCTTTCTGGCAATCAATCCAACCCATCGACAGATTGCGTTAGTAGTTTTCAGCGTCTTTGCAGATACTCCTTTCGATCAGCAGATTCTCCGACAGCCTGTTGCGCCTCTTTTTGATCCACGGTGTTTTCAAGTCTCCCTCCCTTATCTCTCTCGGGATCGTAGAAAAGGCGTGATGGGCCAGCGAGAAATCACTGACTCTCCCTGACCCATCCCTCCTTCTTCTCTATTCTTCTGCTTGCGTCAGATAGCACCCGTATGTTGTCGACAACGTGCTGCTTGATGATCAGCATCTTCGACATTTTCGACATGTGATGATGAATCCTCATTTCGTATGCGATCTTCCAGGCTGCTGCCGTAAAAGGCTTACCGGATTTTATGTAGTTATTCACACATTGCATACGGGATGCATTCTGTCCAGCCCAGCCAATCTCCTTGTTTAGTTGATGCAAGCGCTTTTTGAGCTTTTCATCTTTCGTTGGCTTAGACCTTTGATTTCAATCAGACAATTGAACAAGTTGACAACAAATTGAACAATTGTTGGACCAGAGGTCGGACTTCTCTGAGAGATCATCACAAAGGGTTGCATCCATTTCAGACAGATCATGGGGCTCAGAAGGGACCTGGCTGGTAATATTTCTCCTTGTTCTCAAATCGCCATCATCTCTTGGGGGATGCCTTGCTTCAGTAGTTGGTCTTGATGTCGCTCCCTGATTTTCTTCTGTGGCTTGTTCTTGCAGTGGTTGAGGAAGCATTCCGCGAAAGTCTCTCATTCGCGACAGATTGATGGCAAGGTTTCGTAATACTTGCTATAAAAGGTGCGAAGGTTCTGGGTGTGTTTATCACCACAGAGCGTGCTGGTGCACCATATAACCTCAGCGATTAGGGAGATTACTAGAACCGTAGCAATTGAGCAAGTCATCATCAAGTCTATCCGTCCATAAACGACGTCGATAGTTTCGCCAATGCGTCATCATGCTTTATTCTAATTCAGAAATAACACACACACACACATATATATATATATATATATATATATATACACACATATACATATATAAATAATGAGATTTTGCTTCAACAATCAACGCAAGGTCAATCTGGGAACAACTGTCATTGAGAAAACTGGTACGAGCTACCAGTTTAACTGCGGTAAAATACACCTTTGGCCACGTCTCACGATCGTTTGATGAGTGACCACATACAGGACAAAATCAAAATGAAGGGACAACTGAACCCTCGTGTGTCTGAAAGACACGGAACGACACAAGTATGACTGCTCTTCGCTTCCATCCAGCAAGTGCTCCGGCATATTCTCGGCACCCGGGTATGGCTTTAAGGATACTAACCACAGAAGGCGTCGCAACTCCATTTTCCTGGTTTCCTTGCCTTTAATGTTGTAGTTGCCCGGAGCCGAGAATTCGACGACGAACATAGTTCAGTCACGTTTGTCGAGGAGACCGATGTCGTGTGTTGTGCGTTCTAAGCAATAGAGTCTATCCCCCTTGGAGCGTTCGGCAGGGCAAGGTCGCTGCGAACGCCAAAAGAGCGTCAAAGATGGTGGTAAAGCGAGTGCTCATTGTGCGAGCACCCATTATATCTGTACATATACGTTGTATATGTCCTCACTTCTGATGTTGAGGTTCAGGCCAAAAGTTTCAGGTGCCTGCTCCGCGGCTTTGTAGGGGAACACTCCTTCCCCACTCATTTCGTGATTCCCGACCATTTTCCGGGAAGGATCTCTCCCGTTCACGATGATATGAGCGGTACTCAGAATCATTCGGTTGAAGAGGTATTAAAGATTGAGGAGTCTGCGTCATCCTCCGCGGCGTGCGATGTATAAGCGCGGAACGGACTAGTTGATATGCAAGCTTCTCTTCATATGCATTATCTTGCGCATAGTAATATCAAGGGCCTTGATCTCATTCTTCGTCTATTCACTGATGTTGTATCCTAAATGCAGCTCTCAGGCATGCCCAGGTATTTGTAGGTCTCTCCAGCGCCAAGGTGTATGATCCCAGGTGTTACTTCCGTCTTCGAGCTTAGGTTATCTATACCTGCTTTTCGTCCACGTTTCAGATGAATCTTGGCTTACTCATGTAATCCAGAGTCTATACTGATTTCTCGTGTGTACTCTTCGAGGATACTTAGACCATTTTCGAGATGTCCCATTCCAGACGCATAGATCTCCAAGTCATCCATACAAAAAGGCACCTTTCTGGAAAGTGACGCTGTTGGTTGTGATACGATGTTCCCTAAAGGAATAGTTAATCTGGACTTCTAAAGGGGCAACAACCTCTCAATATATCCTTTTATATGTGAATGAACCTTCAAGCCTTTCAACAGACAGATGATAAGTCCTTGGGAACTTGAATCGTAAGCTTCCTGGTAATCAATCCAAGCCAATGACAGATCGCGTTTTCGGTTTGTACCATCTTTGCAGACACCCCTGTCGATCAGCAGGTTTTCCCGACAGCCTGCTGCATCTCTTTTTGACCCTCGATCTCCGTAAATCTAACTCCGCACAGGTCCAAGTATCCGAACAATCCTCTAATTCAGGATTACTGTGAAAATCTTATACAACGTATTCAAACAATTAATTTGCCTGTAGTTCTTTGGGTTGGATAAATCGCCTTCCTTCGGTAGGAGTACAGTTCATCCCAACACCAGCCACTCCGGAATAGGGATCTCCGACCAGCAGTGGAGAAGTGCTTCGTGTCCGTTAATACTTTCTTTTTCTCCTCAGCAGTGATTGGTCGGCATTCCTTCCCGGATGTTATGAGGTTATTGCACAGCCCCCTGAAAGGTATGATGTTCTCAGTGCCTTCATTTAATGGATGTTTTGATTTGTAAATCTCTCTCCAAAATCTCTCGACCCCTTTCGGACTTTGATGCGGTTTCGACAAAAATAGGAGGATCGCTAAAGAGGCGCGATAGGTCAGCGAAAAACTTTTGATCCTCCCTGATCCATCCCTCCCTCATCTTATTTCTCCTCCATGCGTTAGATAGTACTCGTATTTTGTCAACAATGTGCTGCTTGATGGTCATCGCTTAGACATTTTTAATGCTTGATGATGGGTCCTCATTTCACGAGCGAACTTTTGAAAGTTTGTAATGGAAGGCTCACTGGATGTTATATAGTCTTATACACTGCATACGGACGCGTTTTGTCTTGCCAAGCCAACCTGTTTGTTTAGTTGATACAAGCGCTTTCCAGTCTTTCCATCAATCGTTGGTCTGGGCCTTCGATTTGCATCACCTAAAGCTCTCACCGCATTATAAACTCGAGAAGTGATGGTCAAGAGGTCGGAATCCGCTGAGAGATCCTCGAGAAGGGCAGCATCCATTTCAGCCAGATCATGGGGCATGGGAGGAACCAGAATGTGAATTTTTCTCCTTCTCCTAAAATCGCTATTTTCTCTTAAAAGAAGTCTTGTTTGGGCTGTTGGTCTCAATGTCGCTTCCTACTTTTCGTCTGCGGCTTGTTCTTGCAGAGGTTGAGGAAGCGTTCAACGTACATCTCTTATTTGAAAAAGGTTTACGGCACAGCTTACGGCGCCTTGCAGGCGCGCCATGTAACCTCTGTGATTAGGGACAGTACTGGCATCAAAGCAATTAAACAGTTTATCATCAACCAGAACCGTCCATGAAGAACGTCGATTGTCGCGCCGGTTCTTCATGGTGTTTTTATCTTATTCAGCTCCGCGAACTTTAGAACGATCGGTAATACTTGCCGAACCATTATCGGGTGCTCTGTGTGTTCAGTCATTTTGAACCGCATTTACAACTGGATTTGAGTTTTGTGTTTCCAAAGCAACTCCCACGGATAGCTAGGGAAGGGATTGTCCACCCCTTTCCCCCTAACCTAGAGTCCTGCATGCGGAGGTAAAGTCCACTCTAGGAGCGTATACTCTACGAGGTGACCTGGTGTCGCAGGGACACCGCTTACAACACCACTCCCTGGTGCCACACAGCCTTCAGCACGGTTGTTACGCCTTATCTTGTTTACGCAGTGAATTTATGTATTCGAAACAAAGCTTCCTCTGTGTGGAAGCAATTTATTTATTTTAATCAGAGATATGTACATATAAGTTACAAAAAGGATACGGAAAATTGTATTTCTTTTACCCTGGTGTACTGAAGATAACAAATTGATATATTTTTATATAATAGGGTTTAGAAAGACCAATCTTCGGAACAAGTCTCATTGTTCGAACAGCCAATTTCGTCTTAGAAAAAAGTATCTAGAATATTCCTGAATTTTTCAAAATTTGAATTTCTTCCCGAAACAACGGAAGCATTTTTCTATATATGCTTTCCAATAGGCTTTCTCACAGTATGGCTGCTTACAGATTATATTAGAGCTCAGAGAGTTTCGGGGGCATCGATCCTATTTAATCAGTTCTCTGATAAGATGTCAAGAAACTTGCATGTGGATTTCGTAAGCTTGATGCGGGAATAATAGATCAGTTAGCATCTAGTTGTCAAGAACTTCCAGATTTTGTTCATAATCTTTGTCTAGTAATTCGAAAACATTTACCCTCATTTCTATTTGCCTGAGTCAAGTAAGTGAACTTGATTCTATTCCACTCAGTAATAATTTTGAGGATCTGTTTACATCGCTTGTTCATTATATTCCTGGAGTCTCGTTCGTAAAGAAGCTCTATTAAAATTCAGTCTCACAAGCTAAACTGCACAACTTCTCTATTGAATTGCAGTGACGTAGGGCTATCATTGAAGTTTACGGGATCTACCTACGGAATGGTTTGAGCATAGAGAGTTCTCATCAACTATTATTTAGCTGAAATTTTTTCAACTCAGACGATGAGAGCCGAATCTTTGAATTCATTATTAAGTTGAAAATTCAAAGGTTAATTGAGTCGGTCTCACTGCTACAAGGGAACACCTTAAAAAAATTCCACGAATCCTCAAACGTTTGACTGACTGCGAACGTTTCCAAATTCGAACCTTGGAAGCTTGAATTTCTGCGCCAAATCAGCATTCATTTTTTTTCGTCCAGCAATTCTCCAAGTCTATTTTCTGAAAGGAAAGGTTTCAAAAGTCCAAAAAGTCATCAAATTTTCCAGAAACCAACAATGTCACTGTGTGTTATATTTGTCACGGGAAGCATCATACAGTGCCTCATGACCCATCTTCGAGCTTAAGACAGTCTTTCTCTGCTGATGCAAACTACATTGTCAACATTCAAGCGAACATAATTTTTTCATGGTGTATTTTTGAATCATCAAGGTTCGAGTTTGACTTCAAACTTGAATTCCGGGCCTTTGTCTTTTTCAAGCTTCTAGCTTCACACGAATTTTTCTTTTCAACTGTAACGTCAGAAGTGTAGTTGAGAGAATATTATATAATAGTCGGTAAATAACAAATAGTCGATATAAACTTGAAAGTGACGCCCCATTTACAGTGATAGATTCTAATAATCCATTTCTCCTGACAGGGCAATGATGAATCATGTTTGTCAATTTTGAACAACTTCTACAATGATGGCATCAAATGGCACGACGTCGCTTGTCACCACGTAAAGCCTTTCGTCTGTGAGGACAGTGATGAACTTCTTAACTTCGTCGCATCCAGAAATCCAGGAATTCGCTTGTAAAAAAACTATTGTGGTTAAACAGTAGACTAAATAAGTAATTCGAATTTGAAACATTTTATTGAATTACGATATTGTAACATATTTTTGTACTACTAACCAAATGTACATTTTTATATACTTTTTCTGAGAAAAATAAATGCTCTATAGTCAAATTGGAATCTCCCCTCTTGTCTAAAAGTATTGTTAGGATTTGGTTGATGTCAAATGCCTTATCATTAATGAGAAACTAAGACCAGAAGTATTTAGTAATGTTTAAGATACAGAAGAAGAGACTCGCTCCATCTTCTCCTAAGAATAATATGAAGAATTTTCTTTTCCCATATTCTTTGCCATCCGGTGTCTCAAACAAAGAGGGAAGTATTTGAATATATCTTATTCATTGCAGCAATTAACAACATTGTTAATAGAGATGTGTGAAGGACAATCGTTTAACCAAACAATGGCCTAATTTAGCCAGAGGCTGTAGCAGAGAGTACATTAGGAGTGAAAGTTGGTAGCTTTAAGTAGGCAGCCAGAAGCGATTCATGTTACCTTTAACGCTCTTCGCCGCTGCGTAAGAACAACAGCGTTGAAGGACAAACTCAAAACAATACCATGCACCTAATTTCGTGCTTCTTTAACATTATCATAAAAAATTTTAGGCATCATAATACATTCTCATCATCTTTAACTCATAAGGCACTTGATTGAGTCTGTAGATTGAAAATACAAAATATAATCCTTCCGATTCCATGCTTCCAGTCTCAATTAAATTTGCATGAAACCGAGACTCATCAGAACAGCCTTCTCAATACTCCTTTATCCGTCCTCAAATTGCAGATAGAGGGGCCCGGTATCGAGGTTTTCTGCAGGATACGGTTACACAACTGAATGAGCAGTCGCGGACAATGGTCCAAAATGGTTCCAAGCCGAGGCGTGTATAACCGTGCCGAAGGCTGCATGGTACCAAAGAGTGGTGTATTGAATAGTGCTTCTAGGATATCAGGTCGGCGCCTATAGTCTTTGGCCTTATCACCGCACAGGCTCGTAGCCAGGATTTCGTTTCGCGAGGGGCCGACAGATTTCCAAGTGATATTATGATTGATCGTCCCTTTACATACGTGAAAATCATTATTTTCCAGAATTTCGGGGGGTGGGGCCAAGGCCCCTTTGGGCTCCCTTCTTGGCTACGCGCCTGTCACCGCATTAATAACTCTGCGTCGGTGGACCCTATACTTTTCTAGATACTCGTGGGATTTAAAATGGACAACGATAATTGGAATTTAGATGAAAGCTTGTGTGAGGAGATTTTTTGAGAGGAGATAAGATTTGAGAGGACAAAAAAAAGCGGGAGAATCTAATGGGTCAAAAACCTAAGCAAGGCAGTAAAAGCTTGGCTTGTATGAGATGAAGGAGATAGAGATCAAGAACTCCGAGGAACTGGGAGAGTTGATGAAAAAAGTGGGCATGTTATGGGGCTCACATAGAGATATGCACATGCCGATTAGAGAATGACTAAACGATGCACTCGTGGTATTAGAAAGGCTGGAGGTTGAAGCAGAGGCAAGAAGACACGATGAGAAAAGTTATGACTTTTTTCTATGCGACACACGTGCATGCGAACTGAAGGCCTTAAAGCAGGCTAAAAGACTGACAGTGCCCATCAGTAGCGCATCGAAAGTGACCGATCAGGGGACGTTGATGGGAGAAAATGCCGATACAACTTTCGCACTTGTACAATGGGAGAGGGCGAGAGAGCTCACTGAGGCTCCAACGGAGCCCGGTTCAAGAAGACCTTCACCAAAAAAGATGAGGACTCTGGTGCAGGTGCATGTGCCTGCATACACGAGCTCCCCGATGCAGAAGGGGATATATAAGACAAGGTGCAGTCGGACTTCTTCGGTGTCTAAATCAAGGGGGTGCGGCAAACCAGAGAGGTAGGAAAGAAGACAGGAATCGAGGTAGGAAACAAGACAGAAGGCAGGGCGGAACTAGTATCTGCCATCCAGGAAGCTGGGTGTAGCAGGGAGAACTTGCGTGAGCTCGTTTTTCGCGTTGAGGTTAAACTTATTAACTTTGATATGTCGGTGACTACCAGGTTGATCCACGAGGGACACCTTGAATTTGGATGGTTCCCCTGATGCGTGTGGAAAAAGACAGAGGTCGTGATGTGCTACTACACCAAAGCTTCGGCTAGATTGCAGCGAACCGCACCGGACCTGGCGAGAACGCATATTGGTAGCAAAGCGGCAGAGTAGGACACAGAAACACGCTGTTACCTCTGCGCTGCGAAACAGGATAGTCCCAAGACTGACTCTCTCTCTCTCTCTCTCTCTCTCTCTCTCCCCCTCTCTCTCTCTCTCTCTCTCTCTCTCCCCCTCCCCTCCCCCTCCCCCCCCCTCCCCCCCCCTCCTCT
>WSXT02064267.1:0-12539 GCA_011762715.2 Neuroterus valhalla | reverse complement strand
ACCTAACCCCCCTGGATCCGCGCTTGGATCCAGAATAGTATGTTGCATTACAAGGGGTGCAACCGAGTGTTTGCAACCGAGTGCGAGGTAGCTGCCCGAGCGAAGTGAGGGCTGCAATCGCACGAGTTGCAAGAGCTCGGTTTCAGCCCCTGTAATGCATATCGTTTTTCACAACACCACCACTGAAACACCATTCATACTTGCATGTAGAGTAAGTGCGAGAAATACGCCTATGCAATAATAAGGAGTAAACCTATAGGTTCAAAACTTTCCCTTCAGCCCCTAGGGTTGAAAAACTAGAAATTTCAACCCAAGGGTTGGAAATCGAATGACAAGGAGACAAGATATAGGTTTAAAACTTTTTTTCAGACTCAAGGGTTGAAAAACTAGAAATTTTACTTATGGAGCTATGAGAGAACGTTCATCAATAAGGATAGCCAAAAGAAACCTCTTTGTTTGCATAGGTATAGAAAAATATGTATTATAGCACTGTGTGACTCAAATTCGCACTTAAGTGACGCCTATCCGTGACTTAAACAGGTTATTACGGCACCGTGCTCATGACCTTCGCTCCGCTTGGGCGCTGACTACACGCCGTGCGAAAATGTGCCACTTAAGTCACACGTATGATAATGAACTATTATATCTCACCTCCAATATAAGTGGGAAACTCACGGGTGAAAATTGATTGATAGTTCGAAAAACGGATCGAAATTTTTTCCTTTCACTCATGGAGCTTCGAGGAGACATTAATTGATTACAATAATTCTTAGAATCCTTCTTTTTTGCACAGATCTAAAAAAATATGTGCTTATTCTCACCTCTGATTTCAGGGAAAATCGTACAGGAAAAATAGCTTGAAGTTTGAAAAGTGGGTTTAAATGATTCCCTTTCACTTATGTAGCTTCAAGGGGAGATTCATTGATTAGATTATTTGATAGTAACCCTCATTTTCGCACATATCTAGTAAGATATGTATGCAATCTCACCTTCCATTTCCATGGAAATCGTACAAGAGGAAATTGATTGACGCTTTCAAAAGTGGGTTTATATCTTTCCTTTGAGTTATGGAGCTTCGAGGGGACATTCATTGATCACAATAACCAAAAAAAAACCATATTTTGCACAGGTCCAGAAAAAAATGTATTCAAACTCACCTTCATTTTCAGTGGGAATCGTGAAGGGACGAAATTGCTTGCGAGTTGAGAAAATTGGTTCGAATGTTTTACATTCACTTATGGAGCTATAAGAGGACATTTATCGATAAGGATAACCAAAAGAAACCTCTCAAAGTGCCTTTGGTACCTCCTGCAAGGTCCCCTAAAGCCTTTCACAAGGTCCTCCAAAATCTCAAACGAGATACCTTAAAGTCGTCTAGAGCCTAAAACCAGGCCTGGCAGAGACTCACACAACTACGTCGAGAGCATCTCAAGTGGAACTCTTAAGCCTTCCCCTTTCAGTTTTGTTTTCAGAATCAAATTATATACTGCATTAAAAAAGTAGTTCCGAAAAATGTAGGGGCGATAATTTACATCCATTTCGGGGGTTCTGCGCGCGGAAGGTCGGGCTTTTGACCTGCTTTCAAATTCGCGAATATGGGGATCTACACTATTTGGAAAAATAAACTGAATGTTTATTTATTTATTGTTTTTAGGTATCAAAAAAAGGTGGAACGAATTCCTGAGTAACAATATACATTTTTAAGTATTGTCATGCGCGGTAGATCACTTCTTCCACCACAAACATATTAGACCCATATTCTTGTAAACCTATGTTTATTCACCTGAGGAGGGGTTTGGCGCACATGAAGTGCGCGCGGGTGACACATATCTCTAGTTCCATATCAAATATTGCAAAAGTAGCATGATCAGCGCTATGCTGAATTTCTGAGGCTGATTTTGACTTTTAGGATTTTTCTGAACCTTCTTTATTGCATGCGAAAGTAAGTTCGCAGCATGGACTTGAAGATCAATGAGACGAAGCACGAACCTGCGGTTGAGGAAACGCATGAGTAAAAGGAATAAAGCACACAACTTATGCAATTCTTCTTGGGGGAAGGGGGGGGGGCTTGGAGATCATATAATCTATCACAAACCAGCTTTGGAAAGGGATGAGCGTAGACGCCCTCTGCTTGTAGGGGACATTCTCTCTTACTTCACCCCTTCTGATTTACCAAGTCACCCTGCTCGTCCAAAACGGAACTTTGTGCTTTGTCCCATAAATTTTCGAATCTATTGCTTACAAGCTTAACAGGAAGGAGGGACATTTATAGGCATCTACACCTTCTTGGTCCCTTGTGGTTCCGGCTCTCCAAAATCGATCGAAGCGATATGGCACGACAAGTTCTTGCTCATCGCTATATGGTTCAAAGTGTGCAGTTTAATAGAAAAACATTCTGTACGACATAATGATAGATTGAAGATATATAGATAGATAAAATTTATTGGACAACTCGAAAAGATGGATACAACAGAAATCGTACAATAAATAACCTCAAAAAAAGGATTTTTACACTAGAAAACCTCGTATGAACATTCCACATAATTCTAACTCCTTGTAATGTGCCGTTGGCTTCTACGAGGGGGTTCCACGTTTGCGCTCTTGATGCTTTAAACCTTAGTTATAATAATGAAAACAAATAACACGCATGCTTTGCATTAGAAAAGACGAAAGTACTTGCACAGGACTTATTCATTTATAATAAAAGATCTAACTCTCAGCGCTTGGATCACGTAGTTAAAAATGTCGTTTAATTGGGCGGTGGTTCGTAAAATCGAAAGGAGCTCGACAGACTCTAGGTCATTATTGGTACCTTCCACATATTTTTTGATGTAATGTGGTCTAAATTCGTTATATATTGGGCAATCAAGTAAAAAATGTGAAAGATCTCCATATTTCATCGTGTTAAATAGACTGCAAATTTTATCTGTGTCAATAGCATATGACGAACCATTAAAATACAGTCTGATTCTGGTGGAGTCCAAAATTCTTAGCTGACTAACCACTCGATTTTTCGCCATGCTACAGGTAAAGTAGAGGTAGGATTCAGTAAGGTGTAATGTACTTATATTTCTTGAGTGACTGTTATAATTAGAATTGATCACTCGATCAATAGTGACGCGAAGCATATTGTTTGACCACTTTTCAAGAACATTGGACTTTTCTACTAAAACCACTTGCGGATGGCTCCATTGTCGATTCCATATATTAAGCTTCCCTTTAGAACCGAATAGGGACTTAAGTTGTGAGGGACAGTTATATTCAACACTTAACCACTTGCCTGGTCCAACTCGAAAAGACTCATAAGACAAATCTTAGGCAACCTGTCATCCTCCATTTTATTCATATAAATCCAGCAAATATAGGCGCGAACGAATGCTTCGACGCTTGCCTGCTCTACCCCTGTGTCAACTCAGATGGAGTGCGCAGGGGTGTTTTTGGGCCAATGAAATAATTGCTTGAAAAATTTGTTTTGTACTACCTCGAGGTCGCGAAGGTATCGTAGGGCCCATACCTCAGCACCGTACAACAGAGTGGCCTCGATAATTGATCTCAAGAGAACGTCAATAGCTTTCCAAGAGTTATTCTTAGACTTATTCAGAATACTGGAAACTCTATAAATTGCTGACGTCCCTCTGCTGTCAAAATGGTCTTTAGCAACTTTGAATTTACCCGATGACGAAAACGGGGTTCCGAGATACGTGTAGGCATCGATAAATTCAATTATTGATGTGTTTTCCACATAAGAGGACGAAGTCTTTTCAACTAATCAGCTTTTTAAATGGAATGATCTTTATTTTCTTTGGGTTAAGCTGAAGGCCATTACGGTCACAGTACTCCTCTAAAACTTTTACTTTGTCGCGCGCATCATGCCAAGATGTAGCAGAAATAACCATATCGTCCGCAAACAAAAGCATAATCAGAGACCTGGCAGCGTTCAGCAGCATACCCCCCATACCCTTCTTTATGAAGAAGTCAATTATGTCGGCCACGAAAAGAATAAATAGGAGTGGGCTGAAGCTGTCACCCTGAAGGACCCCCTGCGTCACGTCGATTCTTTCCGAGTAGGCCTCACCACTTTTAACCCTTAGACCGGCATTGGCATAAAACGAGATTAAAATCCTGATAATTTTTCCACTTACGCCAAGGTCATGCAGTTTGGCCCAAAGCTTTTTATGACTGATTGAATCGGATGCCCTCTCAAAGTCGAGAAAAATGACGTACATATATTCTTTCTTAAAAGCTGGCGAAGTGCAAGCTTATTACCGAATAGAGAGTAAATAAGTGGTCTCTGCAACCCCTGCCAGCTCTAAAACCTGCCTGCTCCTCTGGCAACAAATTAAATACATCCGCACTCGATACCGTAATACTCCATATTGAATGAATGTTATGTCAGGTGTCTTACTTCTGTTGTGGACAAAATGGGTAGACCTATTTATTTGTTTTGAAAAAATTTATGACTGCAGACCTTCCTGAACAGTAGGTATATAAAACGTTTTAGTCACAGAAATATTGTATGACGTCGACAGATTAGACGATAAAATCTGTCGAACAAGACGCTTTAATTTGCTTTGGATATCCTTCTTTACTGATTCCATATTCTGCACGCGACTTCAAGACACGTCAAGGTACAGGAGGTCTCTTCAGTTCCAAGGTGACTAGCAGCACTATTGTCTACGAGCTTACAAAAAATTATCTCTCAGTTTAGTACTAGTACCTCACTGATTTCCTAATGATTTCCTAACCTCATCCTCGCTATCAGCTCTTGACTTCCTTTCTCTCCTTTCTCATGCAAATTTCACGCTTTCTCTATTGATATAATCCACCCCATATTTCTCATTACACCTTGACCTTCTCATCCTCTCCTCTCCGTCAACCATCTCCTCACAAGTTTTCTCCCTCATCAGCCTACTTCCCCTCTCCTCCACGAATTTTTCCTCATACTTACATGTCTGGCTACCTGTCACAACCCTTAAACTTGTTCTCCCCGTGTCCCTCCTAACAATATAACGAGGTGTACTCCTGTCCAGCCCCAGTGTCCATCTGATGTACCTCTCCTGTACCCTATTTACCTCCATACTTTCCTTCCACCCTCCACATCTCTACTCCTGAAGTAGCTATTTAAACCATTCTGGGTTTGGGTGTTCATTCTAGTCTCATTCCTCTTCATTTTTTGTCTGTCTGTCATAGGAAACCCTATCAGTAGTGAAAAATTTATCTTAAGTCTTTCAAACCGATGTTTTATCATCAGCCACGGACTAAGTCAAGTACCTGATTGATATTTTTTGCGATGATTTCTTTCCGATTGTCACAATGTTAAGTTATTGGTGTAGTTTAGAGCTAATAACTGTTACTCCTCGAAGTTTCAATCATGAACTTCCTAATGGTCAAGAAAACCCCTAACAATAAGATATTAAGTGCATCTTTCACGCAAATTGCCAGTATCCGATATCACAATGGGATGAATAGCTCACTATAGGCATACATTTTAGCCAAATTCCTTTCGGGGTAAGTTCAACTCGTTTGATTTCAGCCTCGTTGAACTACTAGGGATCAAGGAGTTAATATTGATTGATATGAAATTAAATTTGACATGGAAAACTGTGAGTAAGGATGTGTAGGAGAAGGGAACATGGATAGGTATAAGATCTGCCCTAAGATTCATCGCGTGTTATTTTCAAACAGGAAAAAACATGATTGTATTCTTGATCATATATCAACCTTCAAGATTTGATGTGAGATATGATAAAAATAATAAACAGTCAATGTAAGTCTGACCGATCTCTCTAGCAAACACTCCATGTAGAGAGTTCCGCAAAGCTTACACCACCATATTTTACACAAATTTTTTTTACATCAAATACTTAACTCTAACATCCGTCCACACTTTATACAATATCATCCATCCATACCTTATTAGGTACTATGACCGCTCGCTCACTCGTTCTCATTGCCCTACCTTCCTCGCTTCGCCTCGCACGCATTTTCCTGCATTTCGCCAGTCTCGCATTGACAAACTCTGCCTCCGCAGTTCCCACCGATTTCTTATCTTCTATGCCTTACTTGCTTTTCCTCACATACTATTTACATTATTTACATCTCTCTAAGATCTACTTCTTCTCCTTCTTACACGCCTGTCTCCATTCCTCCTCCTCCTTCCTTCTCTTCTCCTCCATTTGCCCAACACCTCCTTCGCCCATGCAATCACCATTTCTCTCCTCTTTCATACAGAATTACCTCCATGATTATTCCACTCCTCTCCACCACCTTGCCTTCTTTCACCCAGTGCTCCACCTCTGCATACCCCTTTCCACACAACTCGCGCATTCCCTTCTCCTCCGGAAGCCAGAACCTATTAGCGCTCCCCATGCTTCCACATCTGATTCTCGCTATTATCTCTTGGCAACCTTTCTCTCCTTTCTCACACGAATATCGCGCTCTCTCCGTTGGCATAATCCACCCATATTGTTCATTATACCCTGAACCTCTCATCCTCTCTCCTTCTGCCTTCTCTCTCTCTCTCCATGCCGTTCCTCTCAACAATCTCATACACCTTTCTTCCCTTCTCATGCCTTCTCCACACTTTACCCGCATACAGACCATTTTCCCGAAAATACCTTCTTCTCTCACCCTCCACCTTTCCATCTCCTCTCCTGTTCTCCTTCTGCCACCAATACCCCCTCACTAGCCTACTTCCTCCCTCTTCCAAGAATTTTTTCTCATCCTTACACGCTCGGCTACCTGGCAGGATCCCTAAACTCGTTCTCTCCGTCTTCCGCCCAAGGATATAACTAGGTGTGCTTCTGTCCAAACGCAGTGTCCTTTGATGTACCTTTCCTGTAACCTATTAACCTCCTCACTTTCCTTCCACCCCCACACCTACACTCCATACAGTAGCAAACTCATCACAAGCGATTCAAACAGCTTCACCCTCCTCTTAAAGTCATCTGCAATCAACCTCTTTCCCAATCCTCACACCTGGCTCATCACAACATTTGCCTCCTTACTCTCTCTTCTATACTCCCCATTATATTTCCTACTCCTCCTGAATAGGAAGCCCGATACACAAACTCTTTCACCTCCTGCACAGACCCTCCTTTCCATTTCCAATCACCTTCCTTATCCCTTCCACCCCGTCTACTGAACACCATAACCTTGGACTTCTCGGGGTTCAACTCCAACCGAATCATATCCAGATATCTACTCAACCTCTTCATCATCTCCCTTATGGCCTCCTCGCTTTTTGACAACCAAAATATGTCATCTGCATATGCAAGTGACCAAATTCTAACCCTTACCACCCTCCTCCCACAACCCCCCTCTATCAACTTGAGGGAACGGTCCTTTGAGATCTACGAAAAACGCGTAAACTTTTGACCCTTTTTTCGCTAAATCCCTGTCAACCAGGTGCTACAAAATATAAATATGGTCGATAGTACTTCTACCTGCTCTAAATCTCGCTTGCTTCTCCGGCAGTATACTTTTCGCCCCGAAATCAATTCGTAGCTCCTCCGCCAGTACTATCGCGTATACTTTGTGCGCCGTATTCATCAATGTGGTTCCACTATAATATTCCTGCTTCTCCCTGTCCCTCTTTTATTCTGTCTCTTACTTCTGTTGTACCATATATCCATGCTTGATTCTGTACCCCGTCCATTCAACTCCATCCCCCATCATCCCTCGTTCTTCTACTTCCCTCATCTCTTTTTCGTTGGTCTGAACCCTGAAAGGAATCTTTAAAAAACTCTCTCTACTCCTCACTTCTCATCATATCACTTATTTCCTCCCTGCGCTTCCTGAACCTACTAATTATCTTCCTCACGCCCCCCTCGGTCTGAACACTTTTCAAATCCTCTTCTAGATCTCTCTCTCTCCCCGTTGCTCTTTCCTTTCATACATCATCTTACACTCCTTCCTCATTTCTATGTACTCTTCCCTCTTTGCGGTTCCCTCATTCCATTTTCTACACTTCCTTTAAACCCTTCTCTTCATCCTTTTGCATTCTCTATCCCACCACGGTTTCACCATCCCTTTTTTCTTCTTTCCAAATCTTTTCTTTTGAACACGCATTTTCACCTTCACTTCCAGATCTTCCCATATCTCTTCTACCAACTCCCCTTCGAACCTTTTTCCTCCTAATTGCTCCTGGTATTCTTCTATTGCCTGTCCCGTCCATATTTCTCTCTCCCCCATCGAAACTTTTTCTTGTTGTCTTCTGCCGCCTTCCGTTCTTATCCCCCATGGTACAACCATTTCCTCCTCTCCCTCGCCTATAACTTCTTCCGCCCTACCTTTAATCCTCCCCATCCCATCCTTAGTGTAAACCATCACAAACTTGCACGTCACACCTCCTATCTTTACAGCCCTTATTTGCACCTCCTGCCCTCCACCACCACCGTGCATTTCTTCTTCAAAACCCTCACTGATTCCCGCTATAATCCCACCACTAGCCCTACCTTTCTTCTTTAACCTGAGCCCCTCTTGGAGCCTTCACCTACACCCTCTTGGTAGCCTTGGTTCTATCCTGCCCCACTACTGCTCTCTACCCACGTTTCTACCAGTCCAATAACATAAAATACCTGCACAAAGCTCCAAAAGTCCTCGTCTTTTCTTTTTATCCCTGTTGCATTCCAAAAGAGCACCTTTATCACTCCGTAACCCTGCTTTTCCCGCTCCCTCCCTATTTCCTACGAAATAAGTCCCTCTGCACTTCTCTTAACTCCTCTTTCTCCTCATCCCAAACTAGCATTTTCTGATCTATTTTAATTTTCTGATATCCTACCTTCGCCACTCTTCCTTTACTCCTCTTCCTTCTAGCTCTGTCATTCAGCAGTCTTTGAATTTCTGTCTCTTTCCACGTCAGATCGTGATTGATGAATATCTTCTTATCCTTAATCCTGCTTCTATTTCGCATCACTGCCAACTTACCTTGCGAGTTCTCAAACTCCACCACCGCTCCTTCATTTCCCTTTTCTCCCTCTAGCCTCACTTTAGTCACCTTGCCCTAAAACTCCCCTTTACCTTGTAGGAGCGCTTCCACTCCCTTCCGCTCTTCTTTGCTTCTCACTTTTGGCCCTCTTATCACGATATTATTTCTTCTACCCTCCTTCTCTCTCCTCTTCATTCTTAACTCCATCCCCCTTATTCTTCCTCCCGTCACCACCTTATCCTTCCCGTACCCACACTCTCCCACTTTCTCTTCAATCATGCTCTCTACCTTGTCCCCGATACTCTCTTGCTCTCCTTTCTCTCTGCAACCTTCTCTCACATCTAACCTACACTCTATCTCCCCAAACCTTTTGTCTGTCCTTTCCATCCATGCCTCAATATCCCTCCTCATATGTTTTATCTCATCTTTTCTCTTCCCCACCAACAGCTGCTCTCCCATTTTTATAGGTACCTTGCCACCTATTTGCTTGCCTAGAGCTCCTTTCCTTCACGTTTCCCCCGCTCCTCCAATCAAGCCTTTCCCCTTCCTTCGCGCACCACTAGAAAGCAATCTGAGTGTCAAGTAGACTGATTCCTTTTCCGCCTGCCTTGCTCCCAGTGCTCTCTTTTTCACTCTCAGCCTGAACTCTGCCTACTCTTCTCCCAAGAAGGAAGACTACCACCACTGCGGTGACTGACTACTGTATCCGAAAGATGTCTCTGTACGTCATTCCTGCTATACTTCAATATCCCTTTATTGTCCTATTTGCCTGATTCCCTGTATTACCCCACCCTAACAAGCCCTTGCATACACCAATCTTCCTCCCTGAAACTTGTATGAACTTCCTTTCTCCCCTCCACAACTCAATCACTCACAAAACGATTTACCTTCTTTCTTGTCAACCCAACCTCATATTTCCTATTTCACCTGATTCATCCGCCCCCCCCCCCCTGCTGTTGAGTTTCTACATGCTCCTTATGTTGGCATTCAGTCTGCTCATTACCCTGTGCAAATCGTCGACTGTTTCCGCCATAACGAATGTGTCATCTGCAAACGCCACGCCACCTTATTTCACTATCCCTAGATCACCACCTGCTCCGACAAAAAGTGCCATTTCAAGAAGTTTGTTTATGTATATATTGAACATCCAAGGGGACAACACATCCTTGCCTAACGCTTTGCTAAACATCAAACCTGTCGCTCACACTCGCTTCACTTCCAATATATATTGCTTTTATTGCTTTCAAAATCCAACCTTTAGCCCTTGCAGTGTGGAACGATGATCGCTCGTCTCTAACTATTTGGAACTTCACCGTTCACACCACATGTATTCATAAATTCACACAGCCATGTAAACAAGAATCCGCCACTGCTATTAGGCATTTCAGGGGTGTAACCATCAACACCTGCAGCCTTACCATTCTCCAGTTTCCTAATTGCGGAAATAATGTCGTCGATGCTGATTCTTCTTTAGTAGTTGGTAGTTGGTAAGGGAGCTCATATGGATTATAGATAAGGGAAAAGAAAGTTATGCATATGTATAAATATATGATTTGTAATGATTATGGAAAGACTCTGGAATCTGTAAAAGAAAGGGAGTATAAACAAATGAAGATTTTATCCTTGCTCGTTTTTACTAATATATTTGCTTTCTGCTTTCTATCTCTATAGTTATCCACTACTGCAGTTTTTTCCTCATCACAAACAAGGAAAACTCGTGTAATGCCATGTGAGTTGACTTTCGAAAACGGGCTGATTTTATAGATCACATAGATATAGGAAAAAATCTGCAGTCGTTTTTCCATGAAGAATAAAAGTTATGTAAAATGTAATTTAACAGAAAGTCTGCGAGGTATCAAAGTGTGTGCCTCTGTGGTTAGGAAACGTGTTTTGTACATTCAGTTTTATTAATGAGTTCGTTGGAATAAATGATAATTTGAATTCACATATGTTAAGTTTATTGTTGGTTTGATTGAAAGTTATGTAAAAAAAACTCTGTGAGGTATCAAAGTGTGTGCCTCTGTGATTAGGAAACGTGTTTTGTACCATCAGTTCCAAAATCAGGTTCGTTGGAATAAATGTTGATTTGAATAAAAGTCATGTAACAGAAAGTCTGCGAGGTATCAAAGTGTGTGCCTTTGTGGTTAGAAAACGTGTTTCGTAAATTCAGTTTGAATACTTAGTTCGTGGAAATAAATTTTGAGTTGATTTCTCGTATGTCAAGTTTATTGTTGGTTTGAATAAAAGTTATGTAACAGAAAGATTGCGAGGTATCAAAGTGTGTGCCTTTTTGTGGTTAGGAAACGTGTTTTGTATATTCAGTTTGAATAATAAGTTCATGGGAATAAATGATAATTTGAATTCACATATGTTAAGTTTATTGTTGGTTTGATTGAAAGTTATGTATAAAAAACTCTGTGAGGTATCAAAGTGTGTGCCTTTGTGATGACGAAACGTGTTTTGTACCATCAGTTTCAAAATTAAGTTCGTTGGAATAAATGTTGATTTGATTAAAAGTTATGTAACAGAAAGTCTGCGGGTTATCAAAGTGTGTGCCTTTGTGGTTAGGAAACGTGTTTTGTACATTCAGTTTGAATACTTAGTTCGTGGAAATAAATTTTAAGTTGATTTCACGTATGTCAAGTTTATTGTTGGTTTGAATAAAAGTTATGTAACAGAAAGTCTGCGAAGTATCAAAGTGTGTGCCTTTTTGTGGTTAGGAAACGTGTTTTGTACATTCAGTTTGAATGATAAGTTCGTGGGAATGAATGGTAGGTTGATTTCACGTATGTCAAGTTTATTTTTGGTTTGAATAAAAGTTATGTAACAGAAAGTTTGCGAGGTATCAAAGTGTGTGCCTTTTTGTGGTTAGGAAACGTGTTTTGTACATTCAGTTTTATTAATAAGTTCGTTGGAATAAATGATAATTTGAATTCACATATGTCAAGTTTATTGTTGGTTTGATTGAAAGTTATGTAAAAAAAACTCTGTGAGGTATCAAAGTGTGTGCCTCTGTGATTAGGAAACGTGTTTTGTACCATCAGTTTCAAAATTAGGTTCGTTGGAATAAATGTTGATTGGATTAAGTGTTATGTAACAGAAAGTCTGCGAGGTATCAAAGTGTGTGCCTTTGTGGTTAGGAAACGTGTTTGGTACATTCATTTTGAATAATAAGTTCGTGGGAATAAATGTTAAGTTGATTTCTCATATGTCAAGTTTATTTTTAGTTTGATCAAAAGTAATGTACCAGAAAATCTGCGAGGTATCAAAGTGTGTGCCTTTGTGGTTAGAAAACGTGTTTTGTATATTCAGTTTTAATAATAAATTCCTTGGAATAAATGTTAATCTGAATTCGCGTATGGTAAGTTTGATGTTGGATTGATTACAATTTATGCAACACAAACTCTGCAAAGTATCAAAGTGTGTGCCTTTGCAGTTAGCACAAAGGAACATAAGGAGGCATATCACCCATAGGAATCATGAAGTGGATCGATCGTATTTTTCCGAAATAGATCGTGCAGTCGGAGAGCAGGATAAACGGTGCAATTCTTTTTTTTCGCGCCTCTTCAGGGAAAAATATAAAGTACTTTTGTTTTGCCGGTCGCACATG
>WSXT02064256.1:0-12539 GCA_011762715.2 Neuroterus valhalla | reverse complement strand
CTCTCCTCTCCTCCCCTCTCCTCTCCTCTCCTCTCCCCTCCCCTCCTCTCCTCTCCTCTCCTCTCCTCTCCGCTCCTCTCCTCTCCTCTCCGCTCCTCTCCTCTCATCTCCGCTCCTCTCCTCTCATCTCCTCTCATCTCATATCCCCCCTCATCTCTCTCTCTCTCTCTCTCCCTCTCGCTCTCTCTCTCTCGACATTTCTTGGGATCATACACTTCTGAAGCATATAGCCTGTCTTGAAAACTCTTCATTTATCTTTAAACCCTTCAACTCAAATCCCTTGCCGAAATCCCTAATAACCTTTACTCTCACTATAAGCCTTCAAGTAATGCCTGACTCAATCCTGTGGGATTTTTTTATCCTCTGAAATCACCACATTACACCCGTCCCCGGTCTCAAATCTCCCGCTTGACAGTTATTAAACGAGGTGGAAACACGACTTAGCAAGAATCCCGAACGGTCACCTACCCGAGGGCTAACCAAACCCGTTCATGCTTGACATTCGAGATCCCGCCCAAGACGAGATTCACCTCCAAGCAACTGCCGTCGTCTAACTACTTCATATTATGTATATAAATACTTATTCTTCATTAGTGGATAGACAGTCACTCATTTGGTAATTGTTTATTTTATTAGTTGTTAGTAATTTCATCACTCATTCAGTAAATCTACGATTTGCCTAACTTGCTCTATGAATTTCACCTCCAATCCCTATTTAAACACCAATAATAGGGCAAGGATAGTATATATGGCTAGTTTAGAAACATTTTCAAACCGCACCTTAGATCAGGTCTTTTTGATAAATAAGCTACGCCTATGACGATCCGTTTTTTAGTTTATGTGAATATTCGAAAGCAGCAAGTACAATGTCTCAAGACATGGTGAAACCTTCTGATATGGTTCATTTGGCCAAGGTCGAACCTTCACGTAGGTCAACTAAACATATAATCCCAACTACGCTGTATGCTCTCAATAATTACTGATGTAAAAATTTTATTATTGGCTTCCTGGATTCCTGGAACAGATCAATATTATCGCGCTGATCCCCTTGAGATAAAAGACAACAAAAATGATATTCACAGCATCGTTTGGAGAAAAGACCACTCTTCTTGACCATATACCTGGACCTGGTTCAGACTGTGATAATAGTAAAAATACCTGTGAAACTAAGGAAAAAGGGTATGTGCCTACTGTTCAAAAAAAAAAAAAAATTTTATTTGTTTGAAAAATCTTCTTATTTGTGCTGTAGAGCATGTTAGTATTAGTTCTGAAAATTAAAAAATTTGAAAAAAAATTCGAAATTTGTTGCGCATATTATTTTGCAGCCACAATATCGAGCTACTGGTATGTTTCAAAGTTCGTCATGTAATGACGTTGTTATTAAACAGCAGCAGTGTTTATTGAAGGCAACGTGCGCACCTCTGGATGCCTTTTCAGAGCTACCAACTGTTACTCCACAAGATTTTAGTCGTATCTTTCCTGATGGTCGAGGAAATTCCTTAAAATTCGACAGGTATTCAAAAAACCGACTTTTGAGCCGCTGCCAGTACGTTCCTCAACATTCGAGGTGTTAAGTGCATCTTGCGTGTACATTGCTTGTAGCCGATATCAGGATAGGGTGAATGGATGCATGTTTCAAAATTCTCCATATCGTCTTTACTTCATGCCTCAGCTCACTATACTTATGGATCTTTGTCGTATAGGATGCCTGCAAATTTCGGTTAAATGGGCAGGCAATATCAGTGATAGAAACTTCTGCTACCTTCTTCATGAACCACGATGTCTGGTCGATTGGTTCGGATATAATGATCCGTCTGTATAGTAACATCCCAATATAAGATGTAATCTTCGTTCTTCAAAACACGAACTGGAATGCATCTGTAGAAAGGGATCAACTCTGTTGAGAGTACTAGATTCAGGGCGATTTGTTGATCTATAATGCTAGCTACATTTTTGTGCCTGTGCGTGTACTCTCGCTGAGCCATCACGCGACAGCCATCAATAAAGTTCTTGATGGATTCGTTCGTATCGCCACACAATCGGCACTGGTCAACTACGTCTTGATGTAAAACATGCTTCCGATAATTTCTGGTGCCGGAAACCCTGCGCACTATATCGCTATCACGAATCCTTCCGTTTCCGGAAACAAGACGCTCTTTTTCAGCCAAATATTAGATGCCTCTTCGTCCACTGCATATTGATCTAAAGTTTTGGGGTTCTCGCTGTAGAGAGCTTTTTGTGTCCATTGCGTTTCCGATTCCTCTCTGGTTTCTGACCTAATATTCAAGACTGTCACATCTCGTTTGCTGATGAAATAGTCTCGCAACTGTGAAACTGGGGATACACAAAGTTGCTTGACATCTACAACGCTCCTACCCCCTATATGTCGTGGCGAAACTATTTTTTCAATCCCCGAATCACTGCGATGCATCCGGTGCTTAATCATTTTAACACGAATAGTTCTGGTGATCCTATCCAGGTCGGTAGTTGACCATTCAATAAGCCCAAAAGAGTACGTGAGAACAGAAATAGCAAAGGTGTTCATAGCCCTGATTTTATTGGAAGAGTTGAGAGAACTCTTAAGAACCAGTCTGAGTCTTGTAGTGAAAGCAGTCATTAGGCTCTTCTTTACTATCGTATGCTGTATGGTAATAGCTCCATTACAATGTTTGCGCTTGCCCTCTCCTTCTCTGGTTGAAACCACGCAGCATCTAAATTGCTTCTGTTATTCTTTCCCCAAATACCTGACAAGTAGTTGGAAATGTCTCCCAATTGAGGAACTTCAGTGTTATTATTATTATTTATCGTCGAAAATTATTCTCGGGTTATATCCTCCGGTGTGTAATAACCAGCCACGGACTAGATAAAGGGCCTGATGAAGTCAACATGTTAGAAAATTAAAAATTATAAAACAAAGATCGAAATTTTTTGCGCAGATCTTTTGGCAGGCACAATATCAGGTTATTGGTGTGTTCCGAAGTTTGTCATGTAATGATGTTGTCATTACACAGCAGCATTTATTATTGTTACTATATTCATCATTATTAATATTCTTTTTATTATTTTTATTATCATTCTTATCATTATTGTCATTATTATCATTCTTATCATTATTATCGTTATTGTCATTATTATCATTATTATCCTTATTATTATTGTTATCATTGTTATCAACCGTGTGGTGTTTGCTAGTCTCCTATCAGGCTCCTCCCCAGCTGGCGGATAGGGGACTGCCTCCCAGATATTGGTGGTACCGGGGAAATCAAATACCCAGTGTGGACAAAAACTAGCTAGGGGAAGAAACCCCAAATAGAAAATCAATCATGAGTGAGTGTATTAAAAGCACAATACCGCAAGGGAACGCGAATCTCCCCGCTGGTTCCGATCGGGTGCAAGCCCCGGCGGCCGGCGCCAGCCTTACGGATTTTGGGAAAGGCCAAGTACACGCATCAGTTAAAAACATCCGCGCATATAAAAAAACAGAAGAGATAGTTGAGTAGGAACCAGAAGTCTTAGTATAGTATAGTATATTTATTGCCTTCCAGAATACAGATTCCATGGCAATGGAGAGCCAATATTACATTAAAAAAATAATAATAATTCTGATTGAAACATACTTTGGTTCAGTATTTAAATGTATTCCGCTACGTGGTCGAAGCTTGAATATAAATTGAGTAGCCATATTTATTCAAAAAGTGAAAAAGCTCTGCTTTTTAACATCACGTTTACGTAGTTATGTAGAGAACGGATCCATACTAGGTCCTTGCTAGAAAGTAATACGCATAATCCATCAACAGTGATATTTTGTACATTTGGTAAATAATATTTCCTGATGGGAGAGTAGATTGGGCACTTAATAAGAATATGCATCAAGTCCTCTTTTTTGCATAGACTACATACTTTACGTATTTCTTGCGGGTCTATTATAGTCGTGTCAGTTTTCGATGTTAACTTAATAAAGTATTTAGAAGCAGTTCTAAGTTGTGCGAAAGTGCGTTTACATTGGAAAGGCAACCTCATTAGCAAATAATACTCGGGATCTGTGTAGTTTACAAGAAGTTTGCTATACATCAAACTGAAATTACTTCTTTCCAATCTGATGATTTCTTCAAGGAAAGTGAATTCACGGAATCTAACAACAATCGCGTCAATTTCTTCATTTAATCTGACACCGTTGAGTTCGAGCAAATTCAGGTTAATCCCTGCTGCCTCCAAACATCTCATGAATTGGCCTAGCCAATTGTATTTGTGATTCTTAGCGCAAGCAGTCTTAGCTTAAATTTGCATACATAACTTGGGATAACGCGATTCTTTCATTTCGGAAACTTGAGCTGCCCACTTGAGAGCCATCTTTATTATATGATGGAAAACGCAAGTTAATCCTAGTTCCAATCTGACTTCAAAGTCAGGTGTGTTTCTGAATAAGCGGAACAAATTTTCGAAGAAAAGGAACCAGAAGTCTTCTCATTTACAAAGGGGATCGGCGAACTTGAGCACCTGACGCTCAGAATGCAGGTTGTTGCTGAAAGGCAGCAGTACGTCAGCAGAGTGATTAAAGATGGTCTGCAGGAAGTAGCAAAAATTCTCACATCGCTCAAACAAGAGCGACGAAAAACGGAGAAACAATTGCAGGCCCAGCTCATAGGGTTAACGAGAAGCCAAGTAAGCTCGAGAGTACCCCGTAACAGCACGCCGACAAGGACACCGTCCAAGCGATCGGTATCGAGTTCAGCGGAGTCACAGGCGGCAACGTCAATTGACAAAGGGATGCGGGATGGGCCAGGACAAAAGAACTGGGCACTTGTAACAGGGAGAAAAAAGAAGCGCGATGCTCTTCGAAACCAGAAGGTGAGTACTCCTCGAAGAAACGCTGGAGCTTCACTTGACAACAAGAGAGGTCAAAAGCCGAAGAATGGGCAGCACCTGGATGTTGTGCTGAATGAACCTGCGAGTGAAAAATCATACGCAGAAGTCCCCAGAGACATCAAGCCGAGGGTGAAACGTAAGGACACTTAAACCGAGATCTGGTCGATACGCCAAACAAGGAGTGATGAAGTGCTGCTAGAGTGAAGTAGAGCGACAGAGGACGAGAAAGCCTTCACAGATGCTGTGAAGACAACACTCGTAAACATCGGAGTGGTGAGCCTGGTTCCAAGATTAACGCTGGAACTCTTGGACCTTCATAGCACCACAACAAGGGAAGATGTGGAAGAGGCACTAAAGAGAGATCTTAAGGAGCAAGATGGGGATGTGCAGGTCTCAATGAAGAAGGAGAACAAGAGGGTGCAGATAATGGCTTTAGTCCATATCAACCAGCAACAAGGAGACATCCTACTGGATGCAAAACGCATCAAAGTAGGATGGATCACTAGCCGCATCCGAGAAAGGGTGAACGTAGCCCGGTGCTTCAAGTGTTTGAGCTACAGTCACCAGTCTAGGGAGAGCAAAGGCCTGGATCTCAGCACCCCCTGCTTCAAGTGTGGCAAAGAGGGGCACAAACCAGTTTCCTGCACGGAGAGCACTCACCGCTTCCTATGCAGTGAGATCCCAGAAAAACTATTGTCTCTTGGGCACTTGCCAGTGTCAGGCACCTACAAAGCATTTTGGCAGGCGTTTGACGAAAAGAAAAATCACCGATGACGATAGGGGGCCTGCGAGGGAACCTCCATCGCATGAGGAATGACCCAATTGAACTCGAAAAGGGAGCGCATCCTGAAAATGGCAGCCAGAACCGAGATTCTCATTAGGAAAAGAGGGAGTACATCTACCTTTAGGAGACCTGGACAAAGGGGAACGATTCCGGATATCACGCTGGCATCGGAGAGCTTGTCCTCGCCGACCAATCGCTGGGAAGTGGTCGAAGACCACATGAGAAGCGACCATCAATATATAAGCTTCAGCCTGGGAACTGACTCTCATCCTAGGACACAGCCCAACAAACAACAACTGAGTTAGATTGTCCGAAAGATGAATCAAGAACGGATCGTAAAGGTGATGCTTGATGGAAAAGAAGCACTACTATGCCTACACGGAAAAACTGCGGAATTCACAAGTGCAGAAACCTTGGTAGGAGCGACCATGAAACTGATACACCGGGTTTGCAAAGAGTGGATGCCTAGGAAAAACACCCAGAAGGGAGAGACGCTCTGTCTATAGGTGGTCGCCAGAAATCGCGCAACTGCGGAGGGAATGCCTATAATGCAGGTGCAAGGCAACCCACGCGAGGCGGAAAAGGTCGAATACGGAGACAACCCATGTTGATATTCAGTTCAAGTTAACTGAGAAAGAGCTGACGTGAACAATTAAGAAAAGAAAATCGAAGAACTGGACAGACCTGGCTCAGGAGGTAAACAACGACCCCTGGGGCCTGGGATACAGGATCGTCACCAGAAAACTTGGAGCCCTTTTAGCACGCGGAGCAACGGAACCAGAGGTGATAGCCAATATTATCATTTGTCTCTTTTCAACTCATCGAGTGAAGCGAGATGACCATGAACCCGGAGCAGGGGAGTTACCGCTCTTCACCACAGAGGAACTCATCCCAACTCTGAAAGGCCTGCAAAACGGCAAGGACCCGGGATTAGACGGAATTCGAGCGTAGACATTGAAGGCGATTATACGCGTTTGCCAGCAAGTGCTGCTCAATGCCTAAACCGCCTGCCTGATGGAAAGAGTCTTTCCCCAGCAGTGGAAAACACAGAAGCTGGTACCAATCAGTGAAAATAAAGGTGATCCCGAATCACCAGGAGCAAACCCCCCTTTCTGTATGGTAAATACAGAAGGGAAACTTCTCGAGAAGCCGCTGAAGCCCCGACATTCGGCGGCTAGTCATGCAGCTGGAGATCCTTCTGCGAGGCAAGACGGGTTCAGGAAGGGACGCTTCACATTCCAATCAGCAGGAGAAATAGTGGCAACTATCAACTCGGTACAGAGTGGAAACCATCACTCAAGAGAAATTGTCCTCCTGGCTACGTTTGATGTGAAGAGCGCCTTCAACTCGGCAGACGGGCTGACATGATAGAAGCCTTGAAGAGATTCCAGATACCAGAGTACATCATGCGGATACATAAAAGCTACCTTAAGGACCGGACACTGACGTACGAAACATCGATAGGAAAAAATACGAAGCAAATCACGCCAGGAGCTGCCCAGGGATCTTTTTAAGGACCAGATCTCGAGAATATCTTCTACAACGACATTCTGCGCAAACAGATGCCAGTAGGTACATACTTGTCGGGATACGCGGACGACATCATCGCGGTTATCGCAGGTCGAAGCGTAGAAAAAGTTCAGTGGGAACTGGACCAGATGATGTACCCATTAAACGAGTGGATAGGACAGCACAGCCTAGAACTAGCAACTCCAAAGACAGAGCTAGTACTAGTTACCAGGAAACATGTTCCCAGGATAGTTAAGATGCAGGTGGGCCCTGAGAAGATAGAAACCAACGCGGCTCTGAAGCACTCTGGAATAATGACCAACTCAAAGCTCACATTCTGGGAACACATCCTTAGGGTACAGGTACGGCAGCTGCCGTAACAACTGCACTGAGTAGGCTTATGGCCAATGTCAACGGCCCTCAGCCCAGCAAGAGGCGTCTCCCAATGATAGTAATCAAGTCCATACTCCTTTACGGGAGTGAAATACGGCCGGATGCTGTCAGAAGGAAGACATATAGGAAGAAGCTCACTGTTGTGCAACACAGAGGAGCTTTTGAGAGATTTTTATATCATTTTTAGATTTTTATACCATCCCGTGAAAAAATCATCTATTATCATTGTCATCATTATTCTCATGGTTACCATTATTTTCTTTATTATTATTATTAATATTATTATTTCGTCGAAAATAATTCTCGGGTCATTTTGACCGGTATTTTATCATCAGCCACGGACTAAGTTAAGTGCCCGATGAAGTCAAGATGTTAACAAAAAATTTAAAAACAAAGATCGAAATTTGTTGCGCAGATATTTTCGCAGGCACAATATCAAGTTATTGGTGTGATTATTATTATTATTATTATTATTATTATTATCATTCTTATCCCGTGTGGTTTTTGCTGTCTCCTATCGGGCGCCTCCCTAGCTGGCGGATAGGGGACCCCCTCCCAGATATGGATAAGTTTATTGACAACAAAATAACCCAAGGGAGTATCAATCTTCCCGCTGTTTCCGATCGGGTGAAAGCCGTGGTGTCCAGCGCCAGCTCCTTGGATTGGGGGGGGGGGCCAAATAAACTAAAAAAGTCTGTGTGAGGAGTTATTTGGATTAGAGCTGGATGTGACGGAGGAACGGGACCTAGCTTCCAGGACTGATGTCCTGGAAGCTAGGTCTAGACTTCAAAGCAAGGTCTAGACTTCAAAGTCGTCTTACCCAAGAAATGGGCAAGAAAATTTTCGAAGAGAAGGTCCGAGAGATGAAGCTCTCCGCAAGGAATACAGTTGTGAAAAGCACAGGGACTCAGATGGTAGTAGATGCCGGGAAAACTCCGGTCTCCACCAAAGGGAAGAGGCCAGGAGACCTAGCCAACACTTCCCCAGAGACAAGCGCATGGAGACCTGCGCAAAAAAAGATAAGAGCTCGGGCTCAAAGGTTTACACCTGTATCTTCTAATTCTTTGAAGGGGACCAAGCCGGCTGAGAAGCCAAAGACTAAGAAGGGGAGGACACCGAAACTAGCTCGAGCCGAGGCAGTGCTGATTAGACCTGCCGAGGGTTTTAGCTACGCTAGCGTGCTGCGCGGGATCCAGAGTGCGGTGCAGCCAGAGAACCTTGGCGTGAAAGTCAAGGAAATGCGGCAGACGCGGGTAGGAGGGATCCTGATAGAGGTCGAAAGTGCAAGGGGAACGTGCGAGAGCTCGTTCCCCGAATTGAGGTCAAGATTCTTTATTTGAATCCATCGACCCTGAAGGCGGATAACATCCAAAGGATCCGGGAAAGTCAACCATGCCCAAACAGGATGTCGAAGGCACCTCCTGGAGTAATGCGAAGAGAGAGAGTGATTCATGGAGGGAGTAATTCATGAAGGGGAAGAATCTCTTATCACACTGCATGAAAAAGTGGTACAATCTAATGGAATCAGAACCCTAGCAGGCCAACAGGCCTGCGAATTGTCAATGCCACAAAAAAATGCAGAAAACAATAGACGAACTAATTACTGGTCGACAGAAGAGATAGCGAAACTCCGGAGAAATTGCTCGCAAAGTAGACGGATAGTAACCAGGACAAGCAAAAGAACGAGAAATCCATCGGTCACTCAAAGTGATTTACAATTTAACAGCGCCAAGAAGGAGCTGCAAACAGATATAAAAAAAGAGCATGAGGCAGAACTGGAGGGGCCTGGCAGCAAATGAGGGGATGGAGCCAACAGTAATGGACAACATTGTTGATGTCCTCTTTCCCACCCAGCAGGTGAGATGGGAGGACAACAGTGATGAGACCAGAGCCGTAACAACACCGCTCATCACTGTAGGAGAACTGTCAGCAGCAGTGACCAGCTTGCAGAACACGAAAGCCTCAGGATTAGACGGAATTCCAGTAGAAGCATTCGAAGCAGTAGCTCACTCCTGTCCGCAATTACTGCCTAACGGGTACAATGACTGCCTGGAGAAAGGAATATTTCCGAAGCAGTAGAAGATGCAGAAGTTTGTATTGATCAGCAAGCATGAAAGGCGACCCAAAATCTCCCGGAACATACCGACGACTGTGTATGTTGAATACAGCGAGGAAACTCTTAGAGAAGACGCTAAAACCTCGCCTGGAAGTGGCCATCCAAGATGATGGAGTTAGCCTCTAGTCCTGCGGAAATTCAGGGTGCAACGCCGACAGGAAAGAGGGAGAAGAGGAAGAAGAGGAATGACGAAAACCTGGAAAAGGAAAAATGTCGACGGGCAGACTAACAAACGGTCCAGGAAAAAGGAGAAACGTGCCAAGCCGAAAGCAGAGTCAGTGATAATTGAACTCGTGGAAGGAAAGACCTATGCACAAGTGCTGGGTAAAAGAAGAGAGAAAATGAAGACGGAGGATACAAATATGGCCATCTCAGCCATACGCCAAACAAGAGCTGGATTATCTCCCTAGAACTCGGATGGGACACAAAAAGCTGTGCCGACTGCACGGACGCCCCGAAAGGGGCCCTTCGGACTAAGAACTAAGAACGGAGAGAATTAAAATGTAATGGTTGAACTGTCGAGGAGAAGAGTGTAGGTGGAGCGATGCTTTAAATGCCTTGGTTAAGGGCATCACTTCAGGAACTGCAATGGCCTGAACAGAACAAACATACGTGTGCTTCAAGTGCGGCACAAAGGGCCACAGAGGCGCAAGCTGTGATGCAGAATTTAAATGTGTTCTATGCACAGGAAGGAAGCTCCCAGATGATGAGATCAAGCATATTCCAGGGACTGGCAAGTGTCAAGTTTTCAGGGAGGCTCTGGATCAGTTAAACCGCAGAGTATGATTATTGTCCTTCATGGCAATCTTCATCGGAGCGAAACAGTGGAGGACCTGCTGAATCATATCAAATATGAACAGTAGGCCGACATTTTAATCATGAGTGAGCAGTACCAGGACAAAAACAGTCCGACCTTGTTTAAAGACGCCCTCGGCACTGCGGCGATATGGGTCCTGAACCAGCCTCATACACCAGTGGATGCCCATGGATCAGAGGAAGGACTCGTTTGAGCCGATCAAAGCCTTGCAGGATAAACTGTCAAGTCTAGAGGAAGCAATCCAGGACATGGAAGGCGACATCGTGGTCGCCGTCGACTTCGACGCGGAAGCGTTGAGTGGAGAATGCTAATTTCGAATCCCAGAAGGAAACGAATAATGGAGATGGAGGCCAGAAGAGGACACATAGTCCTAAACACTGGCGCAACAATATTAGACGACCCAGGGAGAGGGAAACGACACCAGATCTTTCCTTTGCCTCAGAAGATCTAGAGAGAAAGGTTGTAGACTAGAAGGTGATGGAGGAGTTCACAGGAAGTGATCACCAATACATCACGTTCCAGATACAACAACGAAACAAAGCTCCGAAAAAGTCCACCCGCAAATCGAAGAGATGCAGACCTCTGATCTCTATATCTAATACACTGGATGCACAATCCAATGGAAAGTCGTAAATCTAATTGAAGGCTGGGCCGCCATCTTTTATGGGGGCATCAGCTCAATGTAATATGTCGGCAACACGTTAGATCAATCTGACAGTAGGACGTTTCACGCGTAAGTATATACGGTACATACTTAGGTTCTAAAATGTAGGTTATATTCTTGTTTACATATTTTTACATTCTCCTCAGAGAAAATTTTCCATTGTATTTTTCATCTTCTTTTTAACGGATTTGAATAAAATTCACAGAATTCGTATTTTTACATATTGTACATATTTACATATTGTTTATAATTAGAAAAATCACAATCTTTCAATGCCGTCGAAAGTCGTCATGCTAACAAAATACATTGAAAATATAAATTTATACAACACTATACTCCATAATAATGAATATTACCGAATTTTTATCCAGTATTATATAAAATTTCATTTGATAATTTTATTATGCGTACTATTTATACTCCAACTGGTAAAAAAACATGTGTTTCATAATGTTTATTAGTTTACCTACACTTTTCCCTTCTTACTTTATTTGGATTCTGCGCCAAATTCTGAGACTCTGCCGGCATAAAAGATGGCGGCTCAGCCTTCAATTAGTCACACGACTTGACCCGACTTTCCACTGGATTGTGTATCCAGTGTATTATATATAGAGATCAGTGATGCAGACAGTTTGGATTCAGGAAGGGACGCAGCACCAGAGGAGCAGTCGAGTGTATTGTGGAAGCTGGTATGTCAGCGCGACAGGGAAACCACTACTCACGACCACTAGTGCTTCTGTTGACACTGGACGTCAAAAGCGCCTTTAATACGGCCAGATGGGAAAACATCATGAGTGCACTCAGGGATAATTTCAAGGTACCGCAGTATCTTCTCCGATTGGTAAGGAATTATCTGAAGGACAGGGTACTGCTGTATGATACCAGCGACGGTCCACGGAGGAGAGGTATCACTGCGGGAACCGCTTAGGGATCTATTCTGGGGCCAGATCTCTGGTATTTACTATGACGGCATCTTGCGAATGGAACTGCTAAAGTGCACATCCCTTGAAGGCTATGCAGACGACATCGCTGCGACCATCACGGGGCGGAAAATTGAACTCGGCTGATATCACTCAGTGTGTAATCACCAGCCAGGGACAAAGCCAAGTGTCTCATGAAGTGAAGATGTTAATAATTTTAAAAATAAAAACAAAGTTCTAACTTTTCTGCGCAGATATTTTGGCAGGCACACAATTAAGTAATTAGTGTGATATAAAGTTCGTCTCGTTATGATGTTGTCATTACAAAGTAGCAGAGTTTGTTGAAGGTAACTGATTGCGTTACCTCTGGATGCTTTCTCAGAGCTAACAAACTATTATTATTATTTTATTCGTCAAAAACTGATCTCGGGTTGTATAACCCGGTGTATAATCACCAGCCACGGACTAAG
>WSXT02064245.1:0-12539 GCA_011762715.2 Neuroterus valhalla | reverse complement strand
GAAGCGTTCTCGAAAAAAAATTGGAAAAAGGAATTTTTCGGGAATTTCACTCATTTTTCCGACGCAATGCCTGGACTATAAGAGAGTGGATGAAGAACGTTTACGAAGCAAGTGTATTTAGGTAGGGTGAATGGTAGCGTTCCCAGAGGCAGATCTAAGAAGGAATGGATAGAATGTGTAAATGAGACCCTGAAGAAAGAGATATGGAGAGCCACAGAAACAAAAGAGCTTGTATGAGAAGATGCATGCATGTAAAAGAAGTAAACATAAATGCCAGGACAGGGATGTATAAGAAAAAGAGTGAAGCCTGGAGAGAAACTCTTCACATGGGGTGTTTGCAAAAGGGAACAGTAAGCGACCCGTGTCGGAGCGATGTTGCACAGGACGAGTATGTCGTTTGAAAACAGAAACCAGGCTGGACTTACTTGTGCTATGTATTTTTTTTGTAAGGTTTTACTTCTAATGTTGCCAGGGCAACATCACGTATGTTTATTCTGCTCAAAGAATCAATCCACGCCTCTGTTAATTGAAAACGCTGCGCCTCGAGTAATGGTCAATATATAATTAGAAATAAAATCAGGTTTTTTCTGTTCGTGAACAACACGCGATGATTCCATATCAATTCCTCAATCCCCAGTGGTACAACGAAGCTAAAAGCAGACGAGTTACGCTTAGCCTGAAAGGGATTTGACTTAATGGTATGATAATTAAAAAAAAAAAAAATTTATATAAATATTCTGCCTTGATTAATTTCAGTTATTACTTTCCTAGTGGGGAAATCCACCATTACACGATTCAATGCACAATCTCATAACCCAATGATACCAATTAAACAAGATTTGACACAGTCTTGGGCCATTAGTGGCTGCAGCTTGTTATCATAACGCAAACGACAATACTAAGCAGCTATTCACGGTCCATGACTGATAGGTAACACTGACCGATGAACTCTAAAACGTCCGTAACTTGGCTGCCATTGATGGACTAATGAACGGACCAAGCATGGACAAAGCATGAGCCAATCATGGTCTAATTATAAATGTTTAGTTTAGAATGTTTGAAAAATAAATCATATTTTTCACGATTTATTATATAATTTATGAATAAAAAGTTTTCTATATGGAAGAATAGTTTAGCTTCGACAGAACGCCGGATATCTTCTCCACATTAAAGAAGATCATTAACAAACATTATTAATTAAAGGTGGCTCTTTTTCATGAAAATTGACTTTTTAGTTTTTTTTTTAATGTACTCCTCGTTTGTGATTTTTAAAATCCTGTCAAGTTTCTTTGAAGAATTCGAAGTATGGGTAACACTACAAGCTGCCGCGACGAAAATTGAATAATATCAATTCGTTCCCAAAATACAATATTTCAGAAGGGAATTGACGATAATTTTTTCTATAATTCATGTAGATATTCAAGTTAAACAAACAACAATATGCCCGATTTTATATGATCGGACAATATTTTATGCAGGGACAGGCAATCGATGGTTTCTTGATTCGCTCCTTTTCCCCTCCCCCGAACTTTTTTCTAGCACGAGCATTCGTCAAATAATACATAAATGAGACATCTTCCCCCACTACACACTCGTCTGATACCAGTTTCTCTTCTGTGAAGCTGGAAAAGAGCATGATTAATTAATTCGCCGCCGCAATGGTTATTTTTGCAGCAGATGTGTCTTAGACCGCGCGCTTTTTGAATTGCACGAATTTTCTCTCGTTCCCGTTTTTAAAACTCCACATTTCTGGTGCATTTCACGCAAATATTCTAAGAAGTAAAGAGATATGTCACAAATTCAACTACGATTTGGAAAAAGAATGTTCTACAATGCGCAAATACTTTAGGGGCGTTCATGAATAAAGGGAATCCGAATATCAACTTGCATTTCCAATTTTTTTTTCATTCCTTTTAGATTAAAAATTGAACATGTGAAACGAAAAATTGTTCGGGTAATATTTGAAGGTCGCTTATCGCCAATTTCAAATCGATTTTGATCGAAAATGGTAGATCGTCAAGCAAAATTATACAGCGTAAAAAAAGACGTGGCTCATTTTTACACTCCCTATTAATTTGTAAAATTATAATTGTCAAAAATTGGTTCACATGAATTTTGTTTCTAAGGACATAAAAATGATTCAAATATACATTAAAAATCTTTCAGTCAGTGAAATGGGTGATTAACGCTCATTAATAATATTTTTTCACGTATCTCCTAAAGTAAACCTAAATAAGGAAAAGCTTATGCTAAAAAAAAAGTTTTAGCACTTACCAGAAAATTGGAATTGAGAACAAATTTCTTTCACACTGAATATGAAAAAATTAAATCATTGCTTCAAAGTACTTCCATAGTAATTTTTGTGAAATGCCGCTCATAAGGAAAAATCTGGAAGGGAGCGGAGTTGAAACAACCTTATAAATTATGATCTCGTTTAAAAACGTACAACAGAAAAAATTATATTCATTTATTATTTTCATTAAAACTGGATCGGAATTTGAGTAACTTTTCTCATACTTATTTTTTCAGAGATCCTAATTTTTTATGTTGTCACACAAAAATTTTACTCTCCAATAGGCCTTCATAATTTCGAAGTAAACTCAGAAAAGTTTTCATTCATATGTACAAACTTGGTCATTTAATTCCACATGTTGGCAATTGATAGACATTTAAAAACAATAGAAGCTTAATTTCTTCTATTATTATTTATTATTGGGATGATATTTATATTTCAAATCGACGAGCGGTTGATATAAGTACTGCCATCTACAGGCAATGATCTAACGATATCCTTGTGGGGCTACGTGCAACTCAATCGCTCGAGAATACTTTTATTGTGCAGACCGTTTACGAGAGATTTCGCTGTTGGTACCGATGAACCAAAAGTTAATCGGACGTGTTCTTACTCAGTTCACAGACCCTTTATACCTATCGTTCTAACAGGTTTTTAGGTTAGCGTCCCTTGTAGTAAATCGAGGATCAAGATGAGTACAGATGGAAACGCTACTTGTGAAAAACGATGTATGGTGTTACGCGAGTGGGGAATATGTGAAAGTGATGCGCGTACAAACGAAACACATAGTCTGATACAAAACGCAATGCTTGTAAAGCCAAGCTGGAATCCGAAGAAAGGTGAGACGGTAAATCGGGAATCTGGAAATGAAGGCGTCGAGTAATTTTGATTTTGTTGCAATCGTTGAAGGGATCGGGGGCATGTGTCCGTAGACTGCTATTCTTGTTTTCGGTAAACTTATCTTTTGCTACCGTCTTTCTTCTTTCAATCTTTACCCCCCATATTCCACGCCCCCTAGCAGTCTCTTAAAATATTCAGATGTAAGATAACGTGAAAAGAAACTAGACCTCGACAAAATGTATTATTATTCACTATTATCCATTAATACGTTACTAAAAAAATTATTTTTATATTATAAGCTATTAATCTGTACTTGGGGGATGATGCTTTATCGTTAAAACTACCATTCAAATAAAATGTTACGATACAATCAAAATACATAGTTTACTCATTGCAAGTAGGCGCGCGCTTTAGGACACATGTGCGATAAAAAAGCATTGTGGCGGCGAACATACCATTCACGCTTCATGCCAGATGGGCAGGAGTGAAACTCGCCACCAAATAGCGGAGTAATGGAGATAGAGGCCGCAGTTAGCTGTCAGCGAGGGGACAATCTTCCTCACGCATGCTCATTTACTCAGTTTGCTCTCTACCAACAGCGGTGAGAGAAGGGGATTGACGAAGTACAGATTTATGCGCATTGCTCTTCTTTGGCCATTCCTGATTACATAATTAGGCCTGATCCACTATTTCGAGAGATATTCATAATTTAAGACGCTTAGCAATTTTGAATATTATCGCAATATGCTGTTAGAAAATACTTAGTCAAAAAATGCTTTTTTCTCACATAATCCGGCGATACTGATTGCATTCAGTGATTTGAGTATCAACTTTTATATTGATAAATGAAATTTTTGGAGCCAACTGAGAACCAAAATATTCTACATTTTTTGGCAACGGACCGTATAAAAATTCAATTGAACATGATATGACATGCTCTACAAACGAGAAAAGATTGGACAAGACAAGAATTATTCTTTCATTGTACTGAAGGTATCCCACCTGATCCTCCTTAAAGAAAGAACGCCCAAGAGGAGGAAATACTCACGTCTTTATTTTTGAGAAAAAGATCCGCAGCGGCAGCAGTACCGAATCCAGTGAGACTTTTGACAGTGGAGTTATGGTTGAGAAGACGTCGACCTTGTAGGAAAACAGTTAGAGCTAACGCTCTCATTTCATCCTGAATTTTTCGCTTCTCTCGAGCTCGGCCTAATTCCATTACGCTCTCTAACGATATTAACTGTGAAATTCAAGTTGAAAATCTTAAAGTTTATTGCATTTTTGCTCCTGTACAAAGAGTCTAATAGAAATGTTTTGATTCATCCAAACATGTTCGAAGTGTTTTAAAAATTTTAGAGTAACAGACTTTTGTGGCTGAATATATTCTTGTTGAAAGACGTTTTAAGTTGAATGAAAAAATGAACTTTATTTTTATGGTCGCAAAGGAGTTCACCTATTTTTTTGGGGGGAAATTTAAATAATGAAGTTTGGCTGGACAAAAAATTATTTCAATTAAGTTAATTATTCTTCTTCTCTTGCCTTTGTTCAAATGATCCAGAATGCTAAATTATAAATCCAACATATGATAATTACGTTTTCAAGATTTCAAACATTGAATTAAATAACTCAAGTTTATCCGTTATAACAGCAGTCTATCCATGGAATACATATTGACAGCTCGTCTTCCCAGAGTTATACTATACCACGTCCAATTCTTCAGAACTTTAAACTATTATTAGTTTTAGGTTTCCCTTGAAATCGATCATCTTAGCTGTAAGAATTATGAATAAAATAGTGCTGTTAATTAGAAGTCAGAATTATATTGCTCCATGTCCTTTTTTGCATTGTAGTCAGTAAAAAAATGCCAACTTCGTAGAGCTTATTTTATGTGAGCAACCTTACTTCAATTTGAACGATGACAATGTTCACAAATATTTTCAACCATTTATAATTTTTCAATCATTTAATTAAAGGTATGCAATACCATAGAATATTGTGGGCTATCATTCTGCTTCTTTACTGAATATTTCAATTATAATTAGTTGCATTACAAATATCTTGTGGACAAGGCGTACTAATTCTGAGGAAAAAATAAACTTTTCAAATCTCTTATAAAGCGCCGTATACAAAATAAATTTTACACGCCGCCCAAAATACATTCATAATTATATTAAAATGTGTGTTAATGTTTTTGAACAAGCACTTTCTCTACCTTTAAAATTATTTCGATATTTGGCAACATTATAATAGAGTATAATGCGGTAAAGCTTCTATTCTCAGTTCGATAGTTGAGGAAAATGTCATAGTATAACACTGGGGCAACATATTTTATTGAACGAACAGCAACAGCAAACGATTTTCCTTTAGGGTCAAATAAAGCTCAATCTTTAAGGAAGAAGCTTATTTTATGCCCACTCCCTAATTCATAAGATTAGCAGAATTATTACTTAACAAGAATGTGAAAGAGCGTTCGTACAAATGAAATGTGGCTCGTGTAACTGGCAAGGCTTCTAACAAAAGTAGTTTCAATTGACCTAATTCATGAACGATATCTAATTTTCAATTATATAAATAAACTCACAAGTGTCGACTGGAAAATACGACATACTTTACTATTTGCAAATTTTTTTGCTGGTGTAAAGTTTGCTAGTGTAACAAAATCAGATATATAATAATGTGTGAAGTTTGCTGTATGTGGGAAATATTAAAAGTTAATCAATCAATATATGGGCAATTCGATTTTCAAAACCTGCAATTCTGATACTCATGAAGCTACGTGTATAGTTGAAGTAAGACTTCTTATCTTCAAAGATACTTATTTATTAGTTCAATTTCAAAACGGTGTATTATGTTATCCAGAAGTTCAAAACAAAACCTTTTTCTTTATACCTCGGTCAAATGTGCGTATCTTCAGCATCAATTTTAGGGCAGAAAGCCTGAGATTTTTCACTCTTTTTTTTACGTATAACCTCAAAGCTGCTTGCTTGAGATTTATCAGTGTTTTTATGTGGTAGTGGATATAAGTTAGAAAGTGATATCAACTAAAAATTAATCGAAGAAAAAAATGAACGGAACATTCTCATCTGATGAATTCTTTTTGAAAAGTGTGATCATATTTGGCTTTTCATATGTATTTGACGCTTAGCCCGGAACAGCAGCGCTTACTCCACTCATGCTTGCAAATGTCGGGGCAAGCATAACAAAATAAAAATGTAAGAAGTAAACGTACTTCCGACCGGCTATAAAGAAAAATAGTATACACCAAACATTTTCGGAAATATATAGAAGCTGGCGGTATGAAGTAAACTGATGTACACGAATAATCTCATAACCTTCTCCTATCGTCCTGAGAACTAATATACAAAAGTTAATATTTGTCGCTTACGATTATCCCTAATAATGTCTTGTATGGAGATCTTAAAGTTCCGTGACATTGTCTATATCCATATACTTTATTTTACACTTACCTGTACATTAATATTTGATCTAATACTCTCTGGCATACTGCTAAGTGCAGCAGAGTATGATCGTAGTAAGGCCAAAATAGCAAGTCTTTGTCGATCTAAATTGTCAGTGCCTCCAAGAGAAAACGGTTCTACCAGATAAACTACAACAGCAGGAGGTTCTACTTGTTCATCGTCAGGACCAATGGTTGAAGAAGCAGCAGCAGAATTCACAGAAGTCGGCGTTGTATTGACAATAGTGGAGTTCGTGTTCGAAGTTGCATTAGGAGTTTCGCTGCGTGGATTTTCTCCTTCTATACAATTAGAGTCAGCTTATATAAAAGGTCAGAAGATTTATAAAAATTACTTCTTTCTTTCTTATTGCCAGTTTGACAACAATAATGTATTATTTTACCAACTTGAGAGGGATTTTGCTGCATTTTATCTTCGCGATACTCACCAACAGATTCAGGTTTGCTAAGAGTGCCATCAGGAGTAATGGGCATCACTTCTGAAACTGCAACGGTAGACTGCTGCTGTTGTTGCTGTGGTGGTGTTTGTTGCGATTGTGATTGTTGCTGAGGTTGTTGTTGTCTATTGGATTGACCATCAACGGTATCTAATAAGCTTCTATCCTGAATGACTTGTGTTAAATACGGTGCTAGCCGATGATTACAAACTAGAGCGTATAGTCTCAATAATTCTCCAATTTGATTTTCGCCCAATAATTTGAACCATTCATCGACAGGTTGCTTCGAAAACTTTTCAGTTGCTGATTTACCAACACGAAGAATACCATCTCGCAAAGCCTTCGAAATGGGTGCATGTCGCCCCAATCGGCATATCTACAAATTAAGAGGCAGGTTTAAAACTATAAAAAAACGATTTGAAACCAATAATAATGTGACAAAACTACTGCCCACTATACAATAAACTTTTAGGAAGTTTCTATCAATACAAACAAATCTGTATGAATACACATTTACTTTGAACAAAGTAAAACTAGCTATGTAACATGTTTATAAATCACTTTTTTATATAGATTATTGATTATACATACTTCTAATCATTCTGTCTTTTTTCTATGAAAAATGAAAAGGGTTAAGACTCGACTCATGCTTGAGACCAACAAATTGTAACTGCAATTATTATATATTTAACAATCCGATTATCCTTCATCAAACTAATATCAGGAGTCGGAGGACTTTTTTTCTTTCCAATTATTTCGTGTCATAAAAATATGTAACACTAATTGACTATCGAAGAAATTCAAGGTATCTAAGAAAATCTTCAAAGATTAGTTTTCAATTAATGATTCTATTTCGTTAAAAAATTTTGAAAGTTTGAAACAGATTCAGAAAATTTGCATACATCATTCATTGAACATGATTTTTTATTTACAATTAGTTTTTACATTTCAATAAAAAAATGAATTTTTCTTCCAATTCCTAAGCATTCATTAAAAAAAGAAAATATACCATATTTAAGCATTGGAAAATCAGGTTGGATATGGATGTCAGCAAATCATTAGATACGATTATAGACTCCCAACAGGCAGAGACTCGATGTTCTTACTGCTAGACTGCGTCGATACAATAAGAGTAGTGCAAGAATGCATTAAAATCGAACCTTTCAGGTAGATAAAAGAATGTCCCACCGCGAACAAAGTCAAGAGCAAACTATGCAGGTGACCACAGAAGTTCCGCAATTGAAAGGCATGGTTGATTGCTGGTCGGGTATTCGGGGAGAAACTAACAGAAGCAATTTCGACGCTGCGTGGTTTTAACTAGAGAACGAAAGGGCAAGTAATAACCCTGTAATGTAGCCTACTAACATCACAGACTCAGAGGTTTCAGCGGTTGTAAAAAGATCAAGCAACTGGGGTTTTTTGTCACATCTTTTGTTGTTTGGAAAAAAATGATTCTACCTCATGAAAAATCAGTTCTTCTGGTAACAGAAATAGTTTCGCAAACATCTTTCTATAATAGGACAAACTGAAAAAAATTGGTAAAAAATGTGATGAATTTTTCGAGAATATAGACTTTATGTATATTTGTTTGTTTGTTAGAATCGTCACTATTTTGCTAGTATTGAATGAAAGATGTCAAGTCTCATAAGAATCAGGGAAGAAAATGGATAACCGTAATAGGGTCAAATATAATAGATTTAAAGAGAAAAAATGATGTTTTTTTTCAATAAACTGTAAAATAATACATTATATAGTTCTTGAGGTTTTGTTTTTAAACCAGCTGCCCAATTGGAAATGGGTTCTTCCTACAGAGTACAGATCATAGTTTCTGATAATGATTTTATCATTTGCGTTTGAAATAATGTAAAAACTGCCAATTGTAACCGTAAAATGTAGAACACGTAGTTTGAAATCTTTGAAAACATGATGATGCCCAAGAAGAAAATCTGTTTTCCTTCTGTTCGACAGACGCAAAACAGAGAAGCAACAATACATATACCTAGATTCTATTTGCTTTAAATATTCATATTTTCTGGAGTTTAAAATGCATCACATATCATGAAAAGCATTTAACAGTTACAACATGATTCCCTTCAACCAATTTTCCCTGATAGGAGCTTGCTTATCCATGTTCCCTGGAAACGGGCGACCAAAATAGACCCAAGTGTTCAATATGGCGGGTATTTTAGCACGATTTTAGATTGTTAACAAAGTGTTAAAAAACCAGTTGTTCAAACTGCTCGTTACGTATACATTCTACATCCTAAATCTATAACGAAGGAAAAATAAGTGTGAAATTTCTAAAAAACTCAAGAAAAAATATATATCATAGCACACAAGTTATGGTTTCTATGAAACTACAAAAAAACTTTGCTCTAGTTCTAATATAACTGCAACTAACGCTGTTTCAAATTGACACGTATTTATTATATGTTTCTTCACTCTAAATTTTTTCTTATATAAAAATATTTTACTGTACATTCAGAGTGTTGAAGTAGGCTACTGCCGATAACACTAAATATTCCTTCACCAAAACTGAATATAATAAGAATTCAAATGATAGATAGGCAGAACTTTATAGCCCAAAACTTTTACATGGGAAGATAATAGGGGCATGTGCTCCTAATTGTAAGATATTCGAGATGAAAGTGAAGATTTTCCACGTTCTTTGACAAACTAGAAGCTCTATCCTAAATAGCAGCTTGCAGTTGACAAGCTAAAATGATTTAGAACAGACTTTATTATTTTCCAGTAAATTTGATATAGCTTCACTCGTACCTCAATTATTTCACAGTTCAAGTATAAGGGAAGAAATTTATTTACAAATAACTCAGTGTAGAATAGAATTCAATGAAAACGTGCTAACTTTGAAAGGCTCTAGTCGCGGTTGTATTGGAGCTATAATGAAGTTTGTTATAGTTGCACATACAACCCTCCCCAGGCCTGCTATAGAATGTCAGATTTGCACCCTAAGCTTTTTAGAACAATGGTAAAAACGCTAATTAGACTAAAAATCTACAGGCGCACTTCAAGTCCCGGTACAGCCAATAGACTTTTTTGTGGTTCTGTGTTTGAGAATTGTTCCTACCACATTGTTTCTTCTATGAGGAAGCAGACATTGAGATGGAGAAGAGGGGAAAAAAGGCAATCTCTGAATATTCAACAAGTAGAAATTGAATTTATACTTTACCTCGTAAGTGGTGGAAAGTTCTCGAAAGAAAGTTTTGACCTTCTTAATGACACATTCGCTATCCGGTGCCACAACAACGTAAGCCACATCTCTTGATCCAGCATACGGTTCCAGTAAGAGTTTTTCCCAATAGCTGAGGGCATAGGGTGAGAGTGACAGCCAATCTCTGTCATAACCAACAACTAATGCAGGTATTGGTTGAGGTTCACAGCGATCATCGGCTCCCCTTCCAGCCAAGCGATGAAATTGTCGCCAAGTGAGTGGTCCTGCAACAGTGTACGGAGCCTCCCACATACGCGTAGTGCATTTCTTTTGCACCGCCTCCTGTAGAAGAGGTTGAAGCGTTCTCATCATTCTAACAATATCTCCGCTACAATCTGGTCCTTTTGCTCTGAGAAATGCCCATTCATGAACACCACTGACGCGATTCATTCGTTCGTTCTGAGTACCATCAACTTTTCCTTGATCTAAAGCCGCCGAAGATACTTCGTTTCCGTCGTTGAATTCTAACGTGTTCACTGCAGATGACAATGATGGATAGTTTTTTGTCATGGCGTAAATTCGTGATGCCCTATACAAACTACTAGCTGAGCTTTGAACTATCAAACACTGTTCTCTTAATAGATCTAAAATATCAGGTGGCATTGAATCTAGAGTCTCTAGCAGTTTATTGTTATTGCTATTGCAAGATAGAGACGAGAGCGAGCCTTTCTTCTTCTCTGCAGGATCCTCAGCGATTCCTGTAATTTCCATCTCATCTTCATAGAAAAGTCCTGCTTTGTGAGCCAAACGTCGATTTACTACTGCACTAAATCCGCAGCTACAACGTATTTGATCCTCTTCCTGAAAAAGGGCACTGCTGGCTCCCCAGGAACTGGACAAATATACACCCGCATCGGCACCTTTGATATTGCCCACAACTTTGGGACTAGCATTACAGACGCACAAACTGCAGCTATCGAAATTATGGTCCCGGAAGATATTGAGCGCTGTATCACCGAGCAGAATGTTGACAACAAGAGAATTCGATTCCGGCAAACGTGTGGGACCTGGAGTATCAGCTTCGATACTATTTGGATTTTTGTTCAGATAAGAGGACGTTGTGGATGTAGCTGGACTCGGTTGATCATAAGGTGGCGGAGGCTGTCTCCCAGATATGGTAGTAGATCGATAAGGAGCACTTGCGCCTACGGGCGCTGGACTTGGTGGACAAAGCAATTGTTGTACTGAACTAGGTCTAGTTGGCGGTACAGTTTTCTCCGAAACGTTTGGAGTTGAATTGTTGCACTGCCAAGAGGGTCTGTACACGCAATGCGCTGGCAGTGAAATGGGTGGCAGAGATTGGCTCGGTAAATTCGTAAGAGGAGCATATTTTGAAGAACCAACGAGTTTACAAATTGTAGATGGCTTGAAAACATAGGACCAATCTTCGATTGGTTCTTCAGGAGGGGATCCCATATTGGGATATATATCTGGAAGCTGCCTCAAGGATCGTTGAGGTGCAGAAAGTTCAGTCTGATCTAACGGTGGATCATTCAGCTGGCAGGGTGAAGCGACGGGATTATGTTCGAGCGACGGTGGAGTAGGAAACATTTTAGACAGTTCTTCAGGTCTAAGTGCACCTACACTTCGACTGTTGTGCTTGCTTACTCCGTCCAATCTTGATTCCTCGTGCAATCCACCAGATTTGTTGGATCCTGGCGGTGTTTGTACTTGGAGTTGATTTAAATTCTAAAAACATAAAATAATATTAGATAACCTCATGATATACCAATAATTCATCTTCTCCTCTGCCTGTGCAAGCATATCCCTACCCGTTTAGATCAGCGATGTACACGGATAGTGTACCCTGACTCGCTTCTCATCCCGTTTTTCTCGCAGGATCGTTTACTACTCTCTACCGGAGGCGGTAAAAGAGGGGATATGCGAGTACCAGATATTTGCACTCTGCACTTTCCGTGGACATCCCTGCATTGAATTATTCGCAAGCAATAAGCAATAACAAAGCCCTCACGAGGCCTTTGAGTGTTAGTAAACATTTTCACAGGCAGAGGCGAGGGTTAAATGATATTTAATATGAACTTGTGTATCATCATATAGACACAGTTTGTTTATCATAGATTTTAAGATGATCGCGTTTTTTGGGTTCAAGGTTTTGCTAACTTTGCAGTTCTCCAAGAAAAAAAAGTTGAAGTAATTTTGGTTCAGAAGACTTTGACGCGACATTTCGATTTGGCTGAAACCCCGTTTGGGGACTTTCGATTCTTTAAAGGATGTGCATTGACAAAATGGATCTTTTTCATA
>WSXT02064234.1:0-12539 GCA_011762715.2 Neuroterus valhalla | reverse complement strand
TTTAGACATTTTTTTCAAAATTTTGAACCAAATATTGTATACAAACATAGTTTATTGTTTTTTAAGGCTTTCCTCAAAATATCAACTCAATATCTATTTCGGTGTAGACGTGAGTTGTTGCAAATAAGAACGATAATTTGGGTCACGTGACCTATGTTTAACATGGCCTTAAAGAAGTTGATAACATATATAAAGATATTTTCTTAAACTTGCGTCTAGTTCATTTTTCCTAATGCTGTGTCAATTGTCCAAAAGTTCATTTTTTTCATTTTTTATATGCTTTTTCAGAAATGAATCAAAAACTGCTTGTCCTATCAAAAAGTTATATTTACCAAATTTATAGATCTTTTCTTGGTGCGCAATGTTAGTTCATTTATATTTTCCCGTAACTCACATATAGTTTGACCAGAAAACGAATCTTTCTATTCTTCATTATTTTTTGTGCGACAAAAATGTTAATTTTCGATTTTTTGAGAAAACTAGAAAAGTTGTAAACATCAATGGAGGGCTCTAAAAAGAAAAAATTTTTCTCTTCGAACTTTTTTTCATATCTTGCGTTGTTTGGCTAAGAATTCTCATCAATAAATTGCATCACTTTTTGCGTACTACAAGAAACCGTACTTGAAATTTTTCAGTCTTGGAAAAAATTGTCCAAGAAAATTTTCGAAATGCTTCCCCTCTTTTATTTTTGATCCAAAACAGCTGGTTAACGAACTCGATTTGTATTCTTGGTCCCTCAAAATAGGTGCCAAAGCATGATCAAATATCATCATTCTTTCAGAAGTTAGCGAGTTCACAGATTACAGTTTACATTCTCATTCTGAATGAGAAGGAATTGGTTTTATGTGAAAATTGACTTTCGCGGATTTGATGAAATCTCCACGTTTTGAGACCCCCTGAGTCAGAAAAAATGGTTTCTACGAAGGTGTCTGTCCGTCTGTCTGTAGTCTGTAGTCTGTATAGTCTGTGTACTCGATAACTTTCGAAAGAATGTTCGGATTGGACTGCCCTTTGGCACACATTTTGAGGGACCAAAAAGACAGGATAAATTCATTAACCAGCTATTTTGGATGAAAAATCAGGAGGGGGGGGGGGGGGGGGGGGGGGGGAGTTGCATGATGGTGAGATAGAAATACAAATGAGAAAGTTAAGGAGGTCGAAGGCTGCAGGTAGATCTCAAAGGCGCGTTCCCATCAGTGGACAGGTTGTGGGTAGGCGATGGAGGAGAGGAGAGCAGAGCAGGTCTAATGAACACGGTTAGGGAGGTGTATATAGAGACGAAGGGTAGTAGCGTAGTAGTAGGGTAGAGACCTGGATAGTAGTCGGTTAGAGCTGAATGCAGAAGAGTCCAAGGTTTTGGTGTTCAGGAGAGGGGTGTAGCGGATTAGGGAGGAAATTGGAGCGGAGGGCGGCGAGGGAGATGAAAGGGTTTGTGTACCTGGGTTCCCTATTTAGGTCGAATGGAGGAGTGAATGGGCATATAAAAGAGTGAGTAAGAAGGGCAAATGTTGTGATGAGGCAGGTGTGGGGATTGGAGAAGAGATTGTTTGCAAATGACTTTGAAAGGAGGATGAAGCTGTTCGACTCGCTTGTGATGAGTATGCTACTGTATGGAGTAGAGGTGTGGAGGTGGAAGGGAAGGGAGGAGGTTAATAGGAGACAGAAGAGGTACTACAGATGGACACTAGGGTTGGATGAAAGTGCACCTAGTTACATTGTTAGGAGGGTGATGGAGAGTTCCTGGGAGAGAGGGGAAGAAGACTAGTGAGGGAGTGTTGGTTGGAGAAGGAGAACAAGAGAGGAGATGTGAAGATGAAGGACGAGAGAGAATGCTTTTTTTGAAAAATGGTCTTTTTGGGGATGAGGCGAGAAGAAGTCACGAGCAAGGAAGAAAGGTATATGAAATTGTTAAGAGAAAGGGCACGGAGAGAGAGAAGCAGAAGGAGAGGAGAGGGTAAGAGGGTCAAGGTATAATGAGAAACATGAGTGGATTCAGCCAATAAGGAGAGAGCGCGATATTTGTAAAAGGAAGGAGAGAAAGAAAGTCAGGAGATGATAGCGAGGATAAGATGTGGAAGGATGGACGGCTTTGTATGTTCGTGAAAGAATGGAATAAGCATGGAGGTAATACTGCATGCAAGAGGTCAGAAAAGGGTTATTGCATGAAGAGGAAGTAGGAATTAGATAAAAGATGACTTCAAGAAACAAATTTGATTTTCAACAAAATCAATTAATTTAAAAAGGAAAATAAATTCCTTTGACAAAATAGTCTAATTTCGAACTATATCATCAAATTCTGAGGAAAATAGATTCCACAAAGATTATGTTCTACAAGCAAAACGAATTTGAAAACAAAAATGAATTTGCGACCAAATATGTAGTCGAATTCAACTTCCAATCAAGCTGTCGAATTCTCAATTGAATGGAATACATTTGGAATCGGATACATAGTTGGATTTTCAATCCAAAAAATGATTTATTAAGAAGAAAAATTGTGGAATTAGGTACCCCAATTCTGAATCTTGAAAAAAAAGAATTAGCTTCTCACAGAGGGATTCATTTTTGAAAGACTTGATTCATTCATCATCCAGAAAATATTATTTCTCAACAAAACATTTAATTATAATATCTGATATAAAATTCAAACAGGATTTGAACTAAGAATAAGACACAATTGAATTGAATAAAAAATGACGAATTGTCTACGAAATAGTAGAATTGTTGCCCGAAACAGATCAATTTTCAACTGAATGGGTGAAATTTCATTGAAAGGAGATGAATAAGAAACTAAGAAAAGGAACTTTAAAATAAAAAAAAAACACTTCCACTTTAAAGATTTTCTACTGAAGAGGACGAATTTTCAACCAAATAAATGAATTAGAGAAAATAATTTCTTCTTCCCTCTCCCCCAAAAAAGAGAAGGGAAGGGATTTGGAGATTGACTTCTCATATATTTTCTTACTCTCTTATCTATATCTCGTTTTTCGTGATTCCATTAGAGGGATTCGAGTGATTTGGTTGTTCTCCAGTTTTGAGTTTTCCAAATTCGCTTTCAGAATCATTCTTACATATTTAATGGTCGTGTCCTCTCTAGTTCTTTCGAAGAGCAAAATTATAAAATTTTTTTCTTGATCCAATCTTGATTTGGAGACAGAATAATCAGCTTGTCAAAGGAGTGACTTGGTATAATGGTCGTGTGCACTTGACGTGTCGCCATTTATAGGACCCTACGAGCATTTGAGCAAAGGTACAGGTGGTTTATAGCGGGGAGTTGTCAAGCAGACGATCTGCTCGAGACGTCTAACGTCATAGCCAAACCACCGACAATAATTGCAATATGGCTGCAAGACCAGTCTCTTTGCATTACCGAATACCGTCCTCTGAATTTGTCGGCTTGAAGGAACAAAGTCACCAAAGCATCTGCACACAAGGCACTCGAGCTCAAATCATTCCAGTAGTCAATAAAATGTCTTGATTGCCTTCTCTGAGGAAGAAGTGTAATTTGAATTTTTGGTTCATACAACCTCTCTTCGAATGTCGAAAACCTGCCCGAGTAAAAAAATATTTTTGCACTGCTGTTTCTAGAATTCGCGCTCAATAGCTACCCCTTTAAATCTGCAATCCTCCTTACAACTACCCGCACTCAACCCACGCAATTCTCTTTGCAAGCCCTGACCCTCTACTCATGCAAGCTTCCTTGCAACACCCGCTTCTCAGTCCATAGAACGCTCCTTACAATCCTGCTCTTCATCCCAAAACTCCTTACAACCACGCCACCTTCCTCCAAAACCCCGCCCCCTAACTCATGGAAACCCTCCTCACAACATCTGTCACTTAAACTATGGAACTGTTCCTACAACCTTGGCCTCCCGGCACTGTAACCATCTTGGAAATCTTTCCCCTTCACCTCTATCACTCGATCCCTGCAACCCTTCCGGAAACCCTAGGAACCTCCTTATAACTCCTATACCACCCTTCATCCTTCTACAACTCATGTCACTTAACCTATTGATCCCTTTTTACGGACCCGCTCCTACGCCTTTAGAATACACCATCCACCCGTAAAGCCTTCCACCGGACCTTGCTTCCTCTTCCATGTAACACCTCTAAAAACCAGTCTCACTTCCCACTCCTAACAAGCCCTGCTCTTCTGCTTATGCGACCATCCTTACAATCTCTGACACTTTACCTATGGAACCCTCTTTATGATCCTTCTCCTTGAGCTCTGTGCTAACCTTCTCAACTCCTCCTCATTGACCTCTTTCCCTTACCCCTGCAACCCTCTCACAAACCCTAGAACCCTCCGCACAACCCTAGCACCCTCCTTAAAACCTTAGTCACTTAACCTATAAGACCCCCTTTTCACCTTCTTTCCCTCACCAATGAAACCTCCCTACGACTCCTGCCTCTAAACTCATTTAACCCTCCTTACGAACACGCAACCCTCTCACAAACCCTTTCCCTAAACCCTGCATCCTCCTTACGATATATATCACTTCACCCATGGAAACCTCTCTGTGACCGCAGTCTTCAATTCCCGCGACCATCTTCACAACTTCTTCGCCTCCATCTCTGTCACTTAACTTCTGTCACTCTCTCATAAACCCTGTAACCCTTCAAATACACATTACACCCTTTGCCCCTTACCCATGGAACCCCTCCTATGACCCCTGCACCTTCATTCATGTAACTTTCCTCAAAATCACTCTCACTTAGCCTCCCTAACAAACCCTACGACTCAACTCATTCAAACATTCTTAAAACCTCCGATACTTGACCTATAAAATCCTCCTTACAACCCTTGTCCTTAAGCTCTGAGAAAATATTCATGACTCCTCCCCCTGACCTCTGTCCCTCAACCCCTGCAAGCCTCTTACAAACCGTAAATCCTGCCACATAAATCCAACATTCTCCTTACAACCTCTGTATCTTAACATATGAAAGCCTCTTCCCTTTGCCTCACGTCAATGGAACCACTCTAAGACCTGCCCTTAGACTCTGCGACAATCTTCAAAACTCCTCTCTCTCTCTACCTCTGACACTGAACCCCTGCAACCATCTTGGAACCCTATAGATCTCCTGAAAACTCCTTGAATAACCTACATCCCTGGGCCCTTCAAATACACGTGGCACCCTCTTCCCCTTATGCGTGACCCCCTCCTCCCCTACAACACATGCTGCTTCATTCATGTAACTTCCCTCGGAATTGCTCTCACATAACACTTCCAATAAGCCCTGCCCCTAAACCTCTGTTACTTTACCTAGGAAACCCTCCTTAAAACCTTTATCCTCGAGCCCTGCGACAATCTTTACAACTGTTTCACTCGACCTCTGTCCCTCAACTCCTGCAAACCTCTTGAAACCTCTCAAATCCTCTCGACAACACCAACATCTTCCGAACAATCTCTGTCACTTTACCTATAAAGCACTCTTTACACCCTCTTTACATCCTTTGCCCTCCACCAATAGAACGTTCTCTACGACCCCTGCCCTTTATTCATGTAACCCTCCCCACAACCACGCAATCCTCCTTCACAAAACCTTCTTCTCAACTGCTTAATCCCCCTTACAACCTTTTTTGTTCAACCTATGAGAACCCTCCTTACCCTTAATTTTCAACCCTTCCTGAGCTTCTGAATGCACGTTACACCCTCTGCTCTGTCCTTTCCTATGGAACCCTCCCACGATCCGCGCTCCTTTACACATGCAACCGTCCTCACATCCATGGTTACTTAGCCTTTACCTTCTTCTCATAACCCTCGTCCTTACGCTCTGTGACGATCTTCACAACTCCTTCCTCAGGACCTCTTTTCCCTCAACCCTCAAAACTCTTCTGACAAACCCTAGACTCTCCTCAGAACCATTTTTACTTGACCCCAGCGTCCTCTGTCAACAAACCTCTATCTTTTGACTTAAAGGACCCTCCTTACAACTCCTGCCTTCGTCCACTGCTCCGTCACACCAGCGAATCAACAGGAAATTCTGGCCCCTTTAATGATGCAACCCTGTTTAGTACTACTGATCTCTAATCCCTGCAATGAGAGGAACCTTTTTTACAGCTCATATTCTTTCAAATATTGTACGAAAAATGTTGCCTTATATACCTATCATCCCCTTGAATAGGCTACGCCTCATCACCTATTGTCTGCTGTTGCTAGGGTTGTAAAGTTTCATGGAACTTTGACCAAATGAAAAGTTTCATGAAACTTTGGAAACGTTTCAAAGTTTCAAACATTAGGGCGGGAAAATTCAATATTCGAAAAAATACTATCAAGTAATAAATATATAAACATTCAACTGTATCCTTTGTATTTCAAACTCGATTGTTTCAACTAATTAAAGAAAATATATCAGGTGTTAATTGTTAGAAACATGTCATTAAAAGATATTTTATTTCAAAAATTTGCAAATTGGTTTCGATTAGGTGAAAATAAATTTCTTATTTAAAATGTATTCAATTCGTTAAATGTTCATTTTTCAAAACGATTTCAAGCTTTCAAATTTCAACACCATTATTTGACTGTTCAACGGTCAACGCCATTACATGACCTAACCTCAACCTGACATGAGTGCACAAGCGCAGACGTGTTTGTGAAACTTTCAAACGTTTCCGAAACTTTGATCCCATGAAACGTTTCATTAATGCATGAAACTTTCAATGTTTCAATTATTCGTTTCATGGACTCACAGCCCTAGCTGTTGCTCCTTCTCTTATTTGAAAAATAGCGAAAGTAACGACGCAAGCGCATAGAGATATTACAGATCGAGGCGACAAGCCATAGGCCGCTCTGTGAGCGGAAACTTCCGTTCACGTTCGCTGGGAGAAAAAGAGACAGAATGCCGGATGGTGGGGTGACTGTCGAGACCTCTGATTCTCTTTCTATTACTCTCGTAGCTTACTTACATGACAAAAGAACAATTTTTTTATACGAATTCTAGGAACAAATGTGCAGCTTGAATATAGTTTTGAAGAGTTTTAGTAGCTTATTCCAAAACGTACCCTGTAGGCTCAAGTTGAATGATTCTTCGTGTTTGAGGTACTCTTGTCCCAAAATTTGCTCGGCAAGACTTGCCAGGTGTGCTTTATGTAACTATACTGTCATTCCATTAAAACTGTGACTGTTGCGAACAAATTTTGAAAACCAATGAACATTTCTGACGATCTTGTGGGTCAGAGGTATCATGGAACAATTATTGAACGATAATGCATATCCTGGTAAGCCTTACTAGATAGTCTCGTGAAGTATAAACCAACTAGGTGCCACTAGTTAATCGTGCCAGACAGTGTGGTGAAACTTTGTCTAGTAAGCATAACAATACATGTACAATAAGTTACCAGACTTTTAATACGAACAAGAATTCCATATTCAGAGTAGGTAACAAGTTGTCTATCTGAAGTAAGCAGATATTGAGTAAGGCTCACAACTCTTGTTTTAGAATAAATAACAAGTTGTCAGGTGAAAGGTACCGGATGTATAGTGGTACTTACAATTCCACGTGTGGCTGTTCGTTTAAATATCTAGTGGAAGTTATTACACATTTGGCTGATAGGCTCCTTAACTACAACGCGACGTATTGATAAAATCTACTCGATGGCTTACGAGAAATCGAGTAGGAGTTACCACACTATCAGGGTACATTTACTGCATCCTTGTTAGAAAATTCATCTGGTAGGCCTAATATAACGAAATTTGTAATGCAATCTCGCTATAACCCTTGGTTCCAAAACAATGTTGAAAATCAACAAAAATTCTCAAAATTTATTAATTGGAATCGGGGCGGCAGATCCTTTCCGGATCAGAATATAATTTTATTAAATTGCTACTAAAAAAATCAAAATTTGTTTTGAACCAAAAATAATGATGTAGGCTAGTTCAGCCCCGTCTGTAAGAGGGTAGAGGGGGTGGTCCACCAAAATAGAATTTGAATATTAAACTATATAATATTAATCTAATTGAAATGAATTATCTAAAACAAAATGTTTTACAAAATTATTATAATTTTATTGTATTCAAAATGGAGTAATCTACAATTTCAAGTTGCTATGGTTACAATAAACAATTGACATATTAAAAAGAGGGTCGAAAAACTAAACAAATCTTACTCATAATTATTATTAATCTCTCGTCTTGGTTTCTGAAGACTTTAAAATTTGGGTCTACAACGATAGCTGAACTCGTCAACTCAGAACTTGAACGATGTTTAATTTGGTTAACTTATAGATAAAATTCAATACACATGAAATAAGAAAGAAATCAGGAAATTACTGAGGAGCAAGGTCTCAAACAAATTTCAAGGGAGTCATAAATAATAGGAACATTCGAATTCTAGAAACAAAATAAAAAGAGACAGCATGTAAATTTAAAATATCCTCCAGTCGAGGAAGACCTCCTTATTCAATTAAGGGAACAGATAAACGAAGAACGATAGAGTTACACACAAACACAAGGAGGAGGATATGCACTGTTAGGAGAATTTTCCTTTTTCTGAAATGATAATCAAAATTTTACCATAAAGTAATCAAGTAGAATGAATCCCGGAATCCTGGGACGCACCGAAGTCAACGCAAATTCACCAAAATCAACCCTATCATACTTATAAAAGTGACTTCACTTCTTTTTTTTCGAGACACAAACGAAAGCACGACTTCACTCCACAAGTTGCAGACGAAAGATCAAGATCTTAACCCGTTGTTTACATCGTTGACTACCGGCTTCTTCCTGATTGGCAGGTAACCGCTACAGTATTTGGCATTGCTAGGGACTCTTGAAACATGTGAAAATTAACCAGGATTGTAGATAGGTGTGCTGGGTCCAAACAAAATACCAGCTTCAGAATCTTATCATATACAGATTCGGTCTTCATGATGTTAAATAATTGTCCGAGACATCTTCTCCAAAATATTCTCTCACCAAGCTCACAGTAATATTCGAACCTGAGCTATAGAGGTTCCCCTCGCATTGCCGGGGATCGACAATTATTTTTCTCCAAAAAATGAGCTCTTGAATTCCACTCCAAGGTAGATAAGTTAGAGGGTCATCATAAATATTAGATGGCACTATCCGAATAGCATTTCAAAAAATCTTCAACAAGTTTTGAGGTACGACCAGAAGGATATTTGTAGTTGCGTAACAGCAATAGAGATTGCGGGAAAATTCAAATTGATCGAGTTCTTCATATGGACATTAGGCGTTCCCAATGCTTCTAGAAGTCACTCTCACAATCAGGATGGTGGAGGAAAACAAAGGATGGGATAAATTCATTGGGATGAAACAGGATTCTTCAGCAGGGTCCATGTGCAGCCAACACTTATAAAAATAAAACGAAATACAGGCAGAATAATTCTTAATTATAAAGGGACTAAACTAAATACATCTAGTCTTGGAAAACCGTGCAACTTCTGGAGCTTGTCAATTCAATTGAATCATTAACTTCTTATAATTTATTGATATTCAAAAAAGAATTGAATCACTGGCTTATTATCAAGATGAATTGGCACTGCGTATCGGGATACTCGTTTTTTGACAGCTTTTGAATCATCTGCTCGTTTGGTTCAGGGCACCTTGAACAGCTGCTGGATTCAAGACGTGCCTCCTTCTCAAGAAGTGTGTGACGTAGAATGAGGAAATAAAGCTAACGTGAAAATTCTGAAGGTTCATTCTGGGGTGAACGGCCAACTGACTCTCGACTAGCTACCTGCGGTAAACCCTTGGAAGAAGACAAGCGAGGATAAACCTTACGAATTTTCACGTGAGCCTCATTTCCTCATCCCACGTCACATATGTAGGACCTTAGGGACCGCACGATGGCTTTCCTCTAGGATTGTGGTGTAGCAAGCCTGGACCCTGGACAGGACTTGGACTGGACTCAGGCCTGTTCGTTCGTAGGCCAGCTACTGTTGGTCATCTGTATCTCTTTCGTTGGATTCCAAATTTCGATGATTCGCACAGAATTTTACTGACGGTTATTGAAAGTACTCCTGAGAGGTCTTGGAGAGGCCGGGTCAAAGTACTTGAAGGGAAAATTGTTTACTAGCAATGGTGTTTCTGACTGCCTCTTGAGGGGCCAATTACTTGGTCCGGAGTTGAAGGTGTTCTTCCGCTGAATTTGAACTGGTTGCTGATGATGATTTCTAACTTGCTATGGCTCCGAAATGTCGCAATGTTTATCCGCCTTACTTTTTCTCGGATCCCTAAGGGTACGAGTGGATTATAGAAGTAGGGTAGATCGGAGGACGAATAAGCGTCTATGATAGTACCTACTGACCTGAGGAGTTGTGATCTACAAAGTTTGTTTCGTTGTCGAAGGTTATAGATAAATGTTAAGATTTGCTGCTTTTGTTTATTAAAATAATTATGTTGTTTTTTGTTTCAATCCTTGACATGGAAAAGCATTTTTTTACGTGAAATTTAGTATATATTCGGGACGCACTCCTCCTTCGCTGTGCTTCATGTCGAGGGGTGAGGTTTTGTTCAATACGCTCTTGACGTGAAATACTGTTACTAAAGTAAAACGTGGAAGATTCTGAAAATACAGTTGCAAGAGATGATGGGGTTATTGTTCAATAGTTTTGATAATTAAATCATGATATACGTCGCTTCAGAAATTTGTTTAAAAACTATATTTCTATGATTGATGATTTGGATCATCGATTTAAAAATGCGTTTCTCGTAGTAGCACTTCTTACTTAGAATTTTAGCTTTAGTAAAGTCGAAGTTGTGATCTAAATCTTGTGAATGTAAGACTTAAGCAGTGCCTCTGGAGAGATTCTTACAATTATCTGAATGTTCTCTCCAGGCGCGGACCCAGAGGGGATGTTTGGGGTGTTCACCCCCCCCCCCCGAAATTTTCGACACTATGCCGATTAGAGGACGTGTACATATTACGTATAAGGGTTATTTTTTTATCCCCCCCCCCTCCCACCTTAAATAAGGCCTTTCTTATAGTAAGTATATATAACTTCACATGGGTGTAAGATTTCGCCGACTCCCCTTACCCTCAAACGCCTTACGTAATTTGTACACGTCCTCTTAGCGCGGTTAAGATGTGCATAAGGTGTACTTTTCTCACTCATTCTGACCCCCCCAATATTTTTTTGGATCCTCAAAATATCGTTTGGTTTGGCCTAGAGAGCCTCAAGGTAGAGAGTTGCGAACTTGGTCAGCCATTCTCCTCAACCAATCAGCGCTGAGCTGGTTCTCCCACTTCTCTGATAAAGGCAAATAGGGCTCTCTAGGATTGGTAAAAGATGTCCGCAATTCACCTTGACCAATCCGCACTGAGCAAGTTCGCAACTCTCTACCTGGAGGCTCTCTAGTTTGGCCTATATATACAGGACCACACTCGCTTGGAATCAAATAAACAATATGGGCTCTGAGTTCCAGTGAGATACTGTCTTTAAATTTCGTAAAACAGTGGGAAGGGTCTTCTTGGTATTTGAAAGTGCCACGTAGATTGAATTATTTAAATGGAAAAATCTGGCTAGTTCGTTGACACATTGTATAACAATGATAGTATTTATTATTTGAAATAGATGTGTTATTATTAGTCAAAGGAACGATATTTTTTCGGTCTATTTCGTTATAAATAGTTTCAAGTCTTTTGATTACATACTTTGCATATACAGTTTTTGGATAATCATTCGATCTGAGAGTGTCTTCTACGATTTTTAAGTGCTGGTTTCTGAACCTTACATCCGACAGAGGAACGGCCCTTTTTACTGAGCTATCGATTACGGATATTTTGTCATTAAATGCTCTTCGTGATTTGAAGTTAACGTATTCACCGGAATAAGTGAAAAAAAAAATGTTAACACAGAAACGCATCCTAATCGTTCCTAATCGTCAAACATTGAAATACCGTTTACAAACGCTCCGACACAAAATTTTTTGAGTGACGTATATCTTGATATAATAATCAAAACTAATGAACAATAACCACATCATTTCTTACAATTGAATTTCCGAAATCTCCCGCGTTTGACTCTAGTTACAGTATTTCACTGTAGGAGCATATCGAACATTACTTCACTCCTGGACATGCAGTATAAGGAGGAGTGCTGCCCAAGTATATAATAAATTGAACAAAAGAAAATGCTTCTGAATGTCCAGAAGTAACATGAAAAATAACATAATTAGGTTAGCAAACAAAAGAAGCTAATCTGAACATTTGTCTATAACCTTCGACAACGAAACAAACTTTGCAGATCACAACTTCTCAGGTCAGTAGGTTATGTAATACACATGTTTCTTTATTTACAACAGCTTTACCTGTTAGATATAATTATATCTAAATAAATTTCCAATTCGTTTTTAATGAATCCTTCTTTTTTTCTAGTATTAACATTTTTGTACACGTGATGTGGCCTGGCGTCGCACAGTGGTCACAAATCGAAAAAAGCTGGCCAAAATGGAAAAAAAATTTTGTTTTAAATCAACATTTTTGCTGGCGCAGTTGATAATAAAGGTTTTCGTACCTTCATTCCAAAATTCAGATAGTCTTTTGTTTGTAAAAATGGCTTCGGAACCTTGTCTGAACTT